>CM045889.1:2930426-3030426 GCA_025169545.1 Anguilla japonica
TGAGTTTGCTAAAGAGAAAAAAGCAAGCCCCCATCCTCTTCATCTCATATTTGAAAGCAATTGCATATTACTACAAATATCTTAGTCCTACAGTACAGCTCTGGGGGAAAAAAAAAACTAACACAGACCAACCCATATTACTCAAAAAAAGAATCGGGGGTACTCCACAAAATATGACAGTTGAACCGTGCATGAGTGATTTAATTAACAACACCGTAAATGCCGAATAGCTCTTGTGAAACCATCATGCTTTGGCAATTTTTAAAAATAAGGAATGTGGCAATAAGGAGGAGGGTTGTCCAGAGGCTGTTTTACAACAGCAGGAAAAAAGGCTTACACCAAAAGGAGAGCAGAATTGTACTGACCACTGAAGCACTTCTGGGCCTAAATATAGAATCTGGATTCTCCTCAACTGCCTTTTCTCGAGGGACTGTGTCGTCACCGTGGAAACACATACTGTAGTAGCGCACTAGCAACCTGAATACCCACCTCCCTGTTCTCCTGATCACAGGGTCCTTATACAGGCCACCTTCAGCTGTTCTCTCCAAATCAAACTGACAAACTAATTTTAAAAAGGAGCTTGAAATTAAATTCCAAGTAAGTACTGTAAAAAGCACTGAACCTTTATACTGAATAAACCCCACAAGGGAATGTGTTTATTTTATGAACTGAGCACGCACCAAGCGCAAAGCCCTTCCAAGGTTAATTAGGAAATGTTTGTTATTCCCACCTGAAGGCTATGTCTATCTTTTTTCATCACAATCCAAGATACCTTTATGGTACCTTTATGTACTGAATTACCATCAGGGTAAAACAGGCAGCAGAAATTGGTTCTGAGATGAATAAGATTGATTTGATGCAGTCATCCCACCTGGATGTCTAAATATCACCATTCCCCTGGAAAAAGGATGAGGTGTGGATTTCGACCTTGAAAGCTACGCTGGTCTGAAATGCTGCCACCCAACCCTCTATCAAGACCTGCAGTTATACACGATCCTGAGAGACTTATGGTCATTTACATAAGACGCTCAGATACAACATACAACTTTTTTAAATGTCATTCCAGCATGTTCTAGATTGACAGCAATATAATAATAATAATAATAATAATAATAATAATAATAATAATAATAATAATAATAATAATAAGTTGTTTCTTTTGTTTATTTCTCGTCATATTTTTGCTTTTAAATGTCAAAGCTGAATATGGGGAAAAAAAATTCTCCTTTAAAAACCACTATTTTTTAATTATGAAAAGTAAACATATCTCAAGTTCACCAGCTGCTACCGCTAAGCACTGCAAACATCTCTGTTTGGCAGCAGCATCAAACCGTCCTATTAGAGCAGGAGCCCCAGGGCTTGCTCGCCCCCCCTCACCCTCCCTCACCCCCCCACCCCCCCCCCCCCCCCCCATGCATTTCCTTCCAAATGCCAGAGGCCTCTGCGCTCGGACGATAAGGAAACAGGAAACAAGTCACCTATCGGGTGGGATTATTCTGTATCCTATTTCAACTTTGGTGGTCTTTGTGGTCTTTTCGCGACCTTGGAAGCAACTACATGCAGGTGCTGACCTTGAAGTAGCACTATGCAAACGACCAGAAACGGGAGCAGTGGTCTGTTCATGACCCCTAGTCTGGGGTCACCCGAAGGGAGACTTCCCATTCCTTAGCGTGACTTAGCATAGGTTAGGTCAGAGAGCAATGCCTACTGTGTGAACCGGACTTGTGTTCATGGCTATGAAGAACTGTTACATGGTGAGTGTTTGTACCTAATCGGACCTGTTTTTTGTAGTTGTTCCAATGACCCAAGACTCATTACATGAACAGTGAATGGGGGGATCCAAAATAAAGTGACAGGTAAACATTTGGTATTCATACCTTTTTTTAAAGAGGGAAAATGTTGATTCTATAGCGTGAAGTCAAAATACAGTGTTTGCTGCGCAGAAGGAAGTGGACACATCCCTTACAGGGAGGTATCCAGCAGAAAGCCCGCATTAGCACACTCCAGTGTACCGCAGAGCGTACACAGAAAGCCAGGACGGCTTGGAAAAAAGCAGGCAAAATATGGCTAGATCAAGCACAGACAGATTACAGCTCTCATTTGTGTTCAAAGCTTTGCCGTTTTTTTTTTTTTTTTTCAACCGTGGAGATTCTGAAGATGTTCCTTTGAAATATTTTTTAGAGGTTCCTCTTTAGATATTGCAGAAGGGAGAATTAGATTTTTCTCCATGTGTGAAACTAGGTTGCTATGATTGAGCAATTTCAAATATTACAGGTTATTTGCTACCATTTAAACCCCCAAACACAAAAATGAAAAGTGACTCATGTATAAAGACTGCATACAGCTAGGCTACTGATAGCTCAAAATACAACAAATTGAGTCTACAAAATTTTTCCAGCACATAATGGGCTGCAGAATGATAAGCTGGGCTAATGTAGCTAAATTCAATTCAGTTTTATTGGTACAGAACTTTTACAGAGAATGTCACAAAGATGCTGTACAGAGGAAACGGAACAGAAAATTGGGCAAAAACCAGGCTTGAACCCCCAAAAAAGCAATTAAGTGAACACTGCAACCTGAACAGTTTTCTGACTTAAAAAAAAGTAGGACAAAAAAAAGTGTATGTACAAATGCTTACAGAAAAGAGCAGCGATGACACGAATGATCACAACCGATCTTAGCTGTCAAAACACAAACCTACAACATCGCACAAAGTGCCACGGAAGACACAAGGGGGAGATTACAGCACATTACATTCCATTCATTACATTCCAGGCGGTTTAACCCAAAGCGACGTACAATAAGCGCATGCTGAAGGTCACCGGAACAACTACAAAACACAGGTCCGATAAGGCACAATACTCATTATGTAACAGTTATTCATAGCCACGAACACATTAAGTCCAGTTCACACAGTAAGCATAGGCTAGGTCAGAACGTTATGGTCAGACAAAGTAAGGGGCATGACGACGAGATACAACATCTAGATAACGATACAAGTGGGATATAAGAGCTGGATGGAGACACGAGTGTAATGTGAAAGGTAAATTGGAAGGATACAAGTGATGACAGTGATTCTGGATTGGGAGTGCCCTGCAGACTAGTGATAGTTAGTCCAAGTACAGTCTGAAGAGATGAGTCTTCAGACCACGGCGGATGATGGGCAATGACTGAGTGATCTAATGTAAACAGATGTAAACAGGCGTTTTTCTGTCTGCAGCAGAAGCCAAACAGTGACTTGGCTGACCCGCCTATAGCACGTCCACCCACAACCGGCAAACAGTGAGGGGGGGGGGGAGGCTGATGGAAGCAAACGTATGTCATTAACTAAAATGAAAAATAAACTGACTAATTAGACCTGCCGTTATCAGGTATGACTGATAACCAGACAACCTCATCGAGACGGCAGATCCGCTATCTGCCAAGCTACAGGCTGGCAAGGGGTGAACACACAAACCCATACAGCGCAGAGTCTGGCGCTTTTAATTTGTAATCATTTTCCCCTCGCTCACCTTGAAGAAACCACAGTCCCATCCCACGGAGGTGTCCCTTAATTCCGTTCCTTATTTTAGCAACAACTGCCACAGAGAATTCCAACTCTAGCCCTGCTCATTCTCAAAATGGCTCCTATAAGGTGATCACATGACCTGGCCATGGCAAAGGAAAGTAGTCCACGGCCGCCAACGGCTAAATATTATGACGCACCTGTAGCGAGTGCTTGAGCTGTTTGCTTAGTAGAGCCTTGGGCACTCTCTCATGTCTCCAAGCTGCACTTGAAGCTGGGAGACACCGCCGAACATCGATGAGGCAACATGTCGTCTGTATCTACCTTCATAATACGGGTTCTTCGTGTTTCTTTGAGAGAAATGGGAACACAGATCTTCCGGGTTGTCACAGGATCACAGTTTTCAAAGTGATGCAGTTGTTTGGAAAAGTGAAAATAATCACCCAAATTTGTACAAGAACTTGCTATGAATAAAGATGTAATTGGGCCAATCTCCCATAGTTTCTGCATACACACCCACCCCCTGGCCTGCCAAATAGATAAGATGTTCATGAAGTACAATTCCCTCAAAAATGATCGATAATGATGTGAAAAAGGGCAGCATAAAATGAAAAACACAGATAATGAGCTACAATTGTGTGCTAAAAAATGAGGAAATGATATTCTCTTATACTTATACAATTGCTCAGAGCACTGGAAAAAAAAAGATTGTTCCATGAGACAATGATCTGAAGCATATCAAAATGACCGTTTGTCAATTTTGGAGGCTATGGTTATGATTTTTCATTGAACATCTCAGTTGATGAGAAATTTGTGGTTTGAACTGAAGAGGGCCATTCAAAGGAGCATAGAAGGATCTGAACCATTGTCAATGATTCTGCATAGAAGGACAGTTTCAACTACATTTCTAGATGAGCTTAAAAATGGAAGACTGTTCTTGTATCCTCATACGTGTGTGTGTGTGTGTGTGTGTGTGTGTGTGTGTGTATGTGTCGAGCCGCTCTGGAGTGGAGCAGTGGCGTTCTCCAAGTGTGTGTGTGTGTGTGAGGGAGTGTGTGTGATGTGTGTGTGTGTGTGTGTGTGGGTGTGTGTGTGTGAGGGAGTGTGTGGTGTGTGTGTGTGTGTGTGTGTGTGTGTGTGTGTGAGGGAGTGCGTGCGTGTATGTGTGTGTGTGAGGGAGTGTGTGCGTGCGTGCATGTGTGTGTGTGTGTGTGTGAGGGAGAAAGAGAAAGGCTTGGAGTAGAGAGTAAATCAGGCTCATCCAGGGAATGTGTGTTTTATATGGTAAAATGAGCCACAGAAGTGCACTCATATTGACTGTGTGATAGAAACTGGCCATTAAACAAAGTGTGTGAATAAGCAGAAAGATTCTGTACACAGGAACCACTGTCCTTAAGACGCTCAGTTGGTTTGAGGTGCAGTCCGCTCTCTCTAAATTCATACATATATATTTGAAGTGGGAATACAATTTAATCAATATTACCATCAGTACAATTTTTCATTTCCTTGCGCCAAACACAATACAAACACAAAGACATTATGGTCCTCTGACGCAGGTACAGCACATTCACAATTCTAGAGAGAGAGACAAAAAAAAAAAAAAGATATTTTTGCAGAGTCCAGACAGAACGGTGAATACAGATATTTATTTTACAATCCGCCACAACAAATACAAAGGCTGGCGGCTGGTCTACAATCTGAAAGGGGAAAAAAAAAAATCAGGTGTGAAACGCTCGCCCACGCTCTCCCCATACGTCGTAAACATTGGCAGACGACCCATAATGCACGTCAGCACGCTGCTTAGGAGCGAGCGAACGCTGGACCCTGGACCCGCCGAGCGAACACCGCTAAGCTCCTAAATTAGCCTGCTGCAATCAGCCGGCCCTTTTGTGTCCAGAAATCTTCTCTCCATTGTAGAAAAGAAAAAAAAAAAACACAAAAATGTAGAACAATTACACCGAGGAAAATCGATTCAAACGTCTACCAGCCATTCTTTGAAAAAGAAAAGAGAACAGGGATATACAAAATGTAAAAATATAAATTGAGCAAGCAAAGACAAGTTTACGATCCATGTAGCAGGGAAGGACTTTTACTCAGATGTGCTCATCAGTTATTGGACCAGTTGTTTTTGTTAACCCTTAAAACAATAGCACTTGTCCATTTAATTCTGGACCATATGCAAAGAATTTAACCATGTTTTGAATAATAATTACATCGGTTAACTACTAAAAAAACGTCACATCCCTACCTTACAGCAAGACATACTAACATACTGCATCGAAACGGTATTTTTTCAGACTCTCAATTGTTAAAAATGACCTTGACCCTCTGAAAAATCAACTCACGCCTATCTTCGCACAACAAGTTCTGTATTATTTTCTTCACAAAGAATGGTGCGGGAAAACGGTGACATCATCCCTGGAAGACGCACGGTGCGGACACGCTCTGCGATGCACACATCAGCAGCGTGAGGCATCAGCATGAGCGTGTCACACAGGGAGAGCCGAGACCCGAAGCCACTGTGCGGTTCTCAGAGCCCGAATCAATCCCACACATCTGCTGGCTGCACGTCTGACCCGACGGCCATTTTGTTTTCAGCGTGCGGTAAAACCTGAGTATCGCATTCTCCTCCGTTACTCCAGGTCCCCACGTTCACACAGACCACCGTGACTGCAGCGCACCCCTTACGAAAAAAACCGCATGTGAATTTAACATCTTCACACGATTGCCTTTATTCACATGTGAATGAATGACGTTTTCCCCACGTGAAGAGAAAACGGGTAACATTTCACGTCAACGAATTGTCAAAAACGTGAACTACAGTTTTCACGTGGACATATAACGTGCGAGTTGAAATGGCGCAGGCTTCCTTTTTGCACGCGCTCTGTTATAAACAGGATTCAGACGGTGGACTCCGCACATGCTGGGTGTTCACATGTGGGTTTTTGAAAAGGTGGTTTTTTTGAACACGTGTGATTCTTTCATAAGGGATCCCACCAGAGTGTGAAAAAGAGATAGAGAGAGAGAGAGAGAGAGAGAGAGAGAGAGAGAGAGAGAGAGAGAGAGAGAGAGAGAGAGAGAGAGAGAGAGAGAGAGAGAGAGAGAGAGAGAGAGAGAGAGAGAGAGAGAGAGAGAGAGGAGAGAGAGAGAGAGAGAGGAGAGAGAGAGAGAGAGAGAGAGAGAGAGAGAGAGAGAGAGAGAGAGAGAGAGAGAGAGAGAGAGAGAGAGAGAGAGAGAGAGAGAGAGGGAAGGGAGAGAGAGAGAGAGAGAGAGAGAGAGGGTGAGGACTGGAGTGGGCACTGTGACAGACACGCTAATCTGTGAAAATGGCGACCCAAGGGCGCACGCTGTCACCCCCGTGCGACCGGCCCCCCCGGGGCGCGCACGCGTGAGTGACAGGGGGAGAGAGAGTGAAAGATCGGGCCCCGCGTCCCTTTGACCCCCACGGCCCCTGGAGCTGAGCGACGTGCAGCGACCTCGCCTGAAACCGCCGCAGAGCTGGCGATGTTCCGCCGTCCCGAAGTATCAGAGCACTGGACTAGACCGCCACCGTATCCCCCCTGACCCGGCGAGCCGCGCATCACGACATCACATCCTGTTACACGATATTCCACTGTGGAGAAAATGAACAGCCCTACAGCTGCGCGGGCGGTTTCCTGATGGGCCGAATGGTTATTAAGGAGTCAGTGTTCCAGCAGACGTCATGCTGTGCATACGGTACACACACTGCAGGGTGTGCTTGCTTAAATGCGTAGCCACGCTAGCTCACGCACAGTACGCTTCCTGGACGTCCTGGAGTTTTTTTTTTTAAATGTGTAAAAATGTGAATAATTACAGAACTTTGAAGTGCAATTGAATATATTTTGGAAAATACATTTTTAAAAATATGCAGGGGAAAAAACAGATACTATAATATACTGTACATATATACATATTTATTTCTCTAAAGGCTAAAACAGTCCGCACTCCCAGCATGAGTGTTATGTTAATAAAAGCTACATTTGGTAACCACTTAGGAGCTTTGCATTAATGGACTACTTAAGCCCAGAACTTATCTGGGAGAGCAGCTCTTCTGTCCGTGTCTGCAACCTGCTCAGGGCTGATTCATTTAGCCTGGCTACACATCGCACCGCGTCGCATCTGCAACCTGCTCAGGGCTGATTCATTTAGCCTAGCTACACATTGCACCGCGTCACATCGCGTCTGCAACCCGCGTATATCCATCAACATCAGGCGGAGCAGGGCCGCGAACGTACGACACATCAGATACAGAGCGACACCATACTCTTAATCTGATCGACCTGATTGGATCAGAGTTGAGACGGGGGGAAACCTGATTGGATTAGAGTCGAGACAGGGGGGAAATCAGAGCCTACGGTGGCATCGCTTGGGAGGATTTGATTGGCAGTCATCAGCAGGAGGAAGCTGTAGGAAACTCTACTCCTCAAACGGAGCACCTTGAGCTCATAACCGTCTGTGCGCACGGCGAATATCAAGAGATTACAGCGAGCGATTAGGAGGCAGGACAGACAAAAAGACAGCACCTCTCCTGGTGCTCCTGTACCCCACCTCCCCAGCCCTGAGGCAGGTGATCTGATTGGTTCAGAGTGCCTCCACAGCACACCACAAGCGCACGCAGCACAAAACATTATAGCTTCATCAATAATGCATGAATCTGGGCCCGCGATGACAGCATCTCATACATACAGTCTGTCAAGGCAAATAGACATAAGTGTATTAGCATAAAATATGTATCAACATATATGTATCGCATCTACCCCCACATAATTGTTTTTCACTTTCAGTAACACAGAAATAATAACCGGCTTATATGCAATAAGTGGACAAATTCAGGATTTAAGAACGGGCTTCATGTTTATCTTCATACTGCCATGGAAGGCGATGCTGGTGAGGTCTGGTGCACATAAAGGGCTTTGCACTCAGTGTGGAAAGGCCTAAATCTGTGAACCTGTCCCTGGAAGACAACAACCAATCACGATGGTGACTGTCCTCATCACACGATGACATCATGAGATGCATCCATTACGCTTACTCCACCCTCAGCACCACCACATTATTACAGCTGAAGCGCAAGGAAACGTCTCCATTGATCCCTTTTTTGTTTATGAGCACCAGATTATTTCACTTTATTCATTTATTTTCTGCTGTAGCCCTTATGCAATTTGCAGCATGTACCGGCACCAATTTTTAAAAAATAAATACATAAAGTAAAACAACCTGCAGTGTTCAGAAGCACAACACACAGAAGATATCGTCTGTCTGTTCATACCCAGTGCATCATTTTTAGCCTGTATACGCTGTACTTCCTCTGTTTGGTGTACGCTGTACTTCCTCTGTTCGGTGTACTCTGTACTTCTGTTTGGTGTACGCTGTACTTCCTCTGTTCGGTGTACGCTGTACTTCCTCTGTTTGGTGTACGCTGTACTTCCTCTGTTTGGTGTACGCTGTACTTCCTCTGTTTGGTGTACGCTGTACTTCCTCTGTTCGGTGTACGCTGTACTTCCTCTGTTTGATGTACCTCTGTTTGGTGTACGCTGTACTTCCTCTGCTGTACGCTGTACTTCCTCTGTTTGGTGTACGCTCTTCCTCTGTTTGGTGTACGCTGTACTGTACTTCCTCTGGCTGTTTGGTGTACGCTGTACTTCCTCTGTTTGGTGTATGCTGTACTTCCTCTGTTCGGTGTACGCTGTACTTCCTCTGTTCGGTGTACGCTGTACTTCCTCTGTTCGGTGTACGCTGTATTTCCTCTGTTCGGTGCACGCTGTAATTTCCTCTGTTTGGTGTACGCTGTAATTGGTCTGTTTCGCGTACGCTGTAATGCCTCTGTTCTCACTCTGTGCAGATCAGGAGCTGAGCCCCAGGGCCACAGCAGGATGTGTATCTCAGCATGGAGCAGACGCTCCAGCAGAACACACAGGTTCAGCATGGAGGTGACTCAGGCGAGACGGGCGGGTGGTTTGCCCACAGCGGACCCGACAACAGACCCGCTGTAGCTTCACGGATTAACATCGCGGGGGACCTGGTTTCCCCATTCCTGAACCGCAGTGAGGTTCGTGACCCCCCACCCCCCGCACACCCACCGCCCACCCCACCCCAATGTAAGGGGAAAAGCTTGGTGATGTGAAAGCCCTTGTGCCCCCTCCCACAAATTCTAAATAAAATTTAAAAAACTGTCACCTTTAATTTAAATTTTTTTAAAATGTATGTTTTTTTTTTTTTTTTTACCAATACAGCACCCACACACAGCAGATTTGGGCTACACCAACCTCCGCATGCGCCCAGGCCTGGGAACAGGATTAGTGATGCCGATTAGAGCGTGGCGGAGGCTGCGGATACGTGAGCATTCACAACGTCGTTCTGGAGGCACAGGAGAAAAAAACCGATCGCAGGATAATACGCGTGGGCGAAGGAGACCAGGTGCATTTTAATTACTGAATGACATCACCAGAAACTCAACAAAAAAAAAAAAATAAAAATACTCCGGTGGGTGACGAGCGCACTCGGGGCGTGGGGTTCTCTCACTGACGTCAGGTATACCTGCTCATCTTCATGGGCTGCAAACAGGAAGACAGGGAAGGAGGGGCTGTACCAGACAGATGTGAAGGTGAAAGGGTTAATGATCCACAGCTCTCTCTCTCTCTCTCTCTCTCTCTCTCTCTCTCTCTCTCGCGAGGGTGCGCGTGGAGCGAGCTCGCCATGACAACTACGGAAGGAGAGGGATCAGGTTAATCTCGAGGGGGAGGCGCAGTGAGACGCCCGTCAGGCGGAGAGGGGGAAGCTGCAGGGGGGAGCGCTCAGCGCAGCGGTGGGGGGGAGTCCGTCTGGCGGGAGGCCGCGGCTAAACGGCTCTGAAAGGAGAGGAGAACACTGCTCAGCGCATTACAACATACACCATTAAACAGCCTCGGCTGCCGAATATAAACAAAACCAGGCAAAAGTCAGGCAACTGTTTTAATTATCGCTTCCTGTAAAAGTTCAGTAAACGCTACGGCTACCTCGGGGAGCAGATTTTCCTTCCCTTCAAATGTTCTTATGAGGAGTTTCAGACAAGCTCTAAGCGTTTCTGTTATTATTATTATTATTATCAGATTATCCGATAACGATCATAAAAGGGACAACAAAATAACCGATATCTGGCTTGGCTAAGACGCGTTCAAACATGTCTCCGAGAAAATGGCTCGGAGAAAGAAGCATTTCAAAATGTCGCATAATTTTGCTCTTTCAGCAAGATGGTGGGACAAGGTTGCCCTGAGTGAACGGGCCACGGGTCTGTCAGATTACCAGTGCGTGAGCTCTCCCCAATAACATGAGATAAGCCGAAAGACTCCCCGTTTCCATCGCTGAGAGATACGAGCGACGCTCGCTCTCCTGGAGTACTCTACGGCCTGTAATACGTTATATAGCCGTTGGCTCTGAGACAGGAACATCAGAGAGCTCTTCTCACAGGTGTACGTACCACAATGACGACCCAGGAGGCACATATACGGATATGGATGCGGGGAGGAATGTTACTGCTGGCGATCAATCCAGGACACAGCCAGAGAATGTCACTTTTCACTTCGAGATTGCTCTACGGAAACACCTCAATGCTGAACACATCCCCTCACCTGGGACTGTGTGTGTACACAAGCTGAAATTAAACAGAACTGCCACTTTGTGAATGCAAATCAGTGTGGCGTATGCACCCAATGTGACAAGTGAATGTTTGATCAAAGGTAAATGTAATTGTGTTCAGACTATTTCACTATTTCAACATTAACCATTGTTATGCAGAGGAAACATTCACCAAGCCTAATTTTGGATGACAGTATCTTGAATGAAGCAGGTTGGCACCGTATTGGTGGAAAATATTTTTGAGTACGTCTATTGCATCTGTTAATTGAAAAAAACACACATACGGCTCAAAATTATCTCGGGGGAAAAAATACAGAAAGTTACTGACTCATTTCAGAAATGACAAGTTAGGCTCTCATTCTTTTAGGGTCAGGCCAGACAGACCAAGCGAAGGAAACAACGCCACAGATCCCTCTGGCCTGGAGACGAGCACGGCGCCGATGGGACTTTAGTTTCTCAGACACGCTCCAGCTACATGTGCATCACCGCTCGCCTCGCGAAGATAAAACACTGTCAGTGTCCAACGCGGTGGTCCAGAAGCAATGCGGACAGGGGGGCACTGACGAGGCGACAGCAGACGTCCCTACTGCACCACCTCTGGGAACGCATCGCAAACGCAGCGGAAACGCAGCGAAAACTCATCGGAAACGCAGAGGAAACGCAGCGGAAACGCATCGCAAACGCATCGGAAACGCATCGCAAACGCATCGCAAACGCAGCGGATGAGCAGTTAGTTTCAGATTCCAGCTGATGGTTAATCGTGTTATGGATCCGCTGTCGATGCGTGAGGGTGGGAATGCATAAAAGGGGCTAAATCTGGCCCCCTGGTTTGGGGTGGGGGGCGTGGTTGGGGGGATCCCCTTGAATGGACCGCCCAGGTCTTCAGTCATGGGTGTCGCGAGGCTGGTACTGAGGGATTTATGAAGCTGACCCGCCATCACAGATCACTCAGCAGCGACGGACGGTATTGACAGGAAGTGCTGACACAGCGCACAACGCAGCAGGGGAAACACACAGCGACAAAAACGCCACTGCAGCCAAACAGGCTGACGGAACACAGCCTGACAGGCTGAACGTGATGTCAGCACTCACGACAAAATCACAAGCATTCTGCTCTTCACGCGTCTGTCTCTCTCTCTCTCTCTCTCTCTCTCTCTCTCTCTCTCTCTCTCTCTCTGTCCGCACTCCCTCCATCTCCAAAGTGTTCTCGTTCTCCGAGACATTTTACATGGAGCCATGAGATGAGTTATACTACGCAATAGCACATGTAGACTTCATACTAAAAGGGCTGTTATGATGAAGAAATATATTTTAAAATATATATTAGAATATAAATGGACTGCTCTTCAAAATGATTACTTTTGTGTTGCTATTTCTACTAAAATCATATGTTTGCATGCTTACGAGCTACCCACAAGTGGTACTCATTGTTCTGAATGAATCTCCTCTTAGATGCTCCATAGTATTTGGTTTAATTTACTCAAATTCATTTTACCCTTCAACATGGTGTGGCTGAGGAAAAAAACAACACATAGGAAGAACATGGCAGGGTCATGTCAGGGTAAAATGTTTAGACACTCCCTCTGCTATGGGACACCTAGTGGTCATTAACAAAAACTGCAACCAGAACATCTCCGTGGTAACATGATGCTGTTTCTCTGTGCTTTGGAAATATCTCTTAACCAGTTTTGCATTTAAAATGTTGGGCCTTGCTATATGTAAAATGATATTCATGCAATAATGGAGTGGACAGAAACAAACGTTGGAAAGTCGACGTAAGTTCAGAATTAATGCTATTTACACTAAAACTGTTTCTAATAATTTACTAAAAATTGTTCATTTTGCGTATGGCCAGATGAGTGGTTCGGACTGTAGGGTGACTGACTCTCGATCCACCCCCCCCCCCCCCCCCCCCCACCCAGCAGCGGTTTTGTCCTCACCACGGCTCTTTCTCAGTTCTAATTCCTGCTCTCTCCGTTCGCCCTCTGCTTTCCACACATCTGAGTGAAGCTCAGAGAAAGCGATTAATTAAAGGAGGGCGGACTGTCCATTCTTATTTTGGGGGAAAAGTTATTAGTTTACAATATACCGCACAATAGATGAATGAGTCCGAGGTGGCATCCTGATGAGTGGAGTGATGATTGATGACTTTTTTCAGCAGACGTCACACACACAGCACAGGCGCTGGGCGTGTGCCGTGCTACAGCAGTTTCCACGGTGTCCTGAAAGGCAGTCGAGTCCAAACGCACACGCCGGGCATCGGAGAGCACGTTGCTTCCTTCCGCCTACGCTGTGCATTCTGGTGTCTCAAGCATTCTTCCATACGACGCAGCGCCACATAATAATAAAATGTATTTTTTTCCTTTGCGAGCTTCATTTCCATGCAGCATTAAACCAAAGACATTGCCCATAATTCAGCGACCTCGTACTGGGAATTAATAGAACGTTGATACATAATTTAACTTCAGCTTCTATATTACGCTACAGTGATTGGACACTTTTTTTCCTTCTTCCGAGTTAACTTTGTAGGAATGAAACAGAAACCCAAGCATGTAGATTTATTTTAATCTTTATGACCTAAAGATTAAAAATAGTCTACAAAATTATTCCAGCTACTGAAATAGGATATATAGCCTGCTGTGAGCAAATTAAACCTTTGTTTCTCTTCAGCTCGGATAATTTAAAGCATTAGGATATATTTGTAATAAACACAAGTAGAGTCAACCTTGCCCTGGTGTTTTTTATGCGGTAAAATGAAACCAAGGAAACAAAATGAAAATCTTTGAACTCCTCAATTATAAATAGCAGAAAGTAATTTTTCTGTAATTTGACAGTATTTTCCCATGGTATTATATCTCCTGTGATTCTAAATCAGCACCTACTCATGACAATATGTCTCCTAATACAGAGATTTTATGACACGTAGCGTGGGTGTCAATCATTCCATGTAAACTCATTTTAATTGGCTTAAAACTCTAATTTCCCGCCTCTTTCTTGAGATGAGGCTGAGGTAACTGAGATAAGACTGGAGGTTTTAACTGAATTACATATTCCCTTAAGTCTAAAGCAGGGCTGCCCAACACTGTTCCAGGAGATGTGCCATCCTGTAGATTTTCACTCCCAGGTACTTTACCTGAACTGCTTTAGTGTATATCCAGCTGCATAAAGAGTGAAAAATGTGACTGACACCTGGGTGGACACTAGGTGACACATACAGCTAATTCCCCACCTTAAAAACACTTAAAGTACTCATCATACCAAAAGTTTTTAAAAAATCTATAAACAGGAAAAAAAATCCAGGTTCCTTTTGATGTACAGTAAAGTATGTCACTTGTAAACAGGAGAGGTTAAAGCACCGGCTCTGTCTGTGCTGCCACAGTCATTCATTCCTGATTTGCAGCCCACTAAACAGAGTTATCGCTGATTGGTTAAAATATAAATCATCGGGTTGTAAATCAACATGTTTCTCACACCCAAGGCTGCCCCACAGAACGTATAACAAGGTACACACACAGGGAGTTCCATAATGGAGTACGGAGCCAAATCGTTTTCTTTTTTATGATACCGATTCATTAGCGAAGTATAATACTGTCCAAAATCACAATATATCTCAGTAATGTTTTTGTTTTCTAAACTTTCCTTCACGACAGTTGAAATATCGGCTTCAGGTACCTGTCTTCTGTTGTTGCTTGGTGTATAGAGGCCTAGTGAGTCACGTACCACCCCCCCCCACCCCAACACCACCCACCCCACCCCCCCCACCCCTTGGTGACTGCTTGACGTCAAAGGAGATGTTAATTTTTGTAGTGCCTATTAGCTAGGGCGGACATTTTAGCCACATGTCATGTGTGGTGCAGGCACCCCACCCCACCCCCCCACATGTATCCTCATCACTTCTCCTATTGGATCTTCAGGAATGGCAATCTTTAGGAGTCAAAATGGCTAACATCACCAAAAGGCAATTACTTTTTGCTGATCACTCTCAATAAAGGTTTTTTATTTTTTACGACAGCCCTTCCAAAAACGCTTATTGGAATGAAGTTGGCATCTGATGCGACATTTTGTGTTCCGAAGATGCTGCCAGGGTCTGTAGATCACAAACCGCGGCCTTTGGATTTTTCTTAGCCTCGCAAACCATCTGCTTCACTGTGTGGAGAGTAAATAAGTAAATAAAAATATTACTCCATGATACTAAATATTTTTCTCTGACCTGTATTTGTATAAAAGAATATACAGTAAATTTCCCATTTTGAGCATACAATATACAGGTGAACAGTGATATGTTGGCCTGACAAATTATATACTGTGAGAAATCATAAATATGAACGTAATGTATCTACAGCACAAAGTCACATGACAACAGGGCGTGAGAAATGCTTCCCTCGTCTTCACACTCCCTCTATTAAATTCTACATATTGGTAATCAATATAATGTGCAAAAAAAGTACACTTCCAATTGCTTAATCATTTCTGTATTATACAGCATAAAGACAGACGTCAAGTGCAAGTAGGTCATCCTGTTTTCAAGCAAAATCCGTGACAGAAATCACTCCAAAAAACACCTCCCTGATTATTCTCATCTGAGTTTCGTTCTGGCCCCCCCGTCCCTGGCCCCCCGTCCCTGGGCCCCGCCATTGTGGGGAGACTGAGATGAGGACCTGTGACCTGTGACTATCCCTCAAATAATCTCAAGTTGTTTTGTCCCATCGTGATTACAACATCATGGTAGAATATTTTCTTTCCTAAAATGTCATACAGTTAAATCCAAAAGCATTGGAAGTATTGGTGGCTGTGTCCTCCGGGACAGTGGAAATGAACACAAGGTTAAAATGCAAACTGTTCGCTTTATTTTGACGGTATGTACATACACATCGAGCGATCAATGTTTGCTCCCCTAAAATGGAGGAACTATGTATAAAAAGGGCTGTAATTCCTACAGGGATGACCCGATATGCATGTATATCAATCTTTCTCACAGTAAGGAACATCAGGGACAGATAGAACGTGGGCAGGCTAATGCGGCTAGCCCACTCTAGGAGCACATTTGCTTGCTATGCAAATTAAAAGCCATTTGCGCAGACGAAAGGCCAGGTTATGAGCTATTTAATGCTGCTATGAGATGACGGTGGGAGAATGTCGCTCTGGAGAGCGGTGCTTTCACTGCGGGGTCGCTGTCCCAGGCTGGGCGGGAATGCGTTCCGCAGCCCAGAGACGTTCGACCCCGGACTTCACCCTCGAGTGACAAGGGGCTGCCTGGCCGTCTCCTTGAGGTGTTTCTTGGGTGGTCATGGTCATGTGACCTTGTCGAGCCAATCAGACACCTCCCTGCGTCAATCCTGTCCCAGAATGCAGCAGATGGTGAGAGTGAGCTCAAAAACACCGCTGTTCTGCTCCAATGCTTATTGTGCACGCCCAGAACAGGTGCTCACAAGACAGCAGCACACAGTTTTTTTTTTCTTTTTGCTCCATTTCATGCAAGAAAGCAAAGCTGGAATTATCTACGGAGACAGAGGTGTGCGCCCCTGTGTCACGGATGGCGTTGGATTTCCGGTGTTGATTCTGCGCATCAAAAATTCAGAGTTGGATTAAAAAAAGGCCAAAAAAAAAGGCCAAAAAAAATGCAGCAAAACCTCTGGGTAAACACCCACTTTGTGGGCCGGAGAAACATCCCAGAATGCTCAGCAGCCTGAAGGAACGGCCAATGACGTCTGTCTGCGGGGAGGGAGATAGCGTTGCTTTGTCTGCGCTAAAAATAGATGCGTAAACACATCTTTAATCTCTTCCGTTACAAAAAAAAAGATTTAAAAAAAGATCCAAAAGATCCTCCGAACAGGAAACGGGATGGAACAAAACACACTCCACAAAATGAATGCATGAATGCAGTAAATGAATGAGTATGAATGAATGAATGAATGAATGAACGAATGAATGAACGAATGAATGAATGAATGAATGAATGAATGAATGAATGCATGAATGAGTAAATGAATGAATGAGTGAAGAGATAATCTGAAGTCAGAGTGGGCAGAGACGCAGGTAATGAAAAAGAGGCGACTTCTTTCATGGCTTGAAAGCGTTACACAGCCAATCCGGGACAAAGCCGCCCCAAGATTGCGTTTAATTCGGCTTGGTGCAATATTAGCATTGCCAGAGGGGGCGAGACGTGCCGCTCGAATGCCAGAGCAGGGGAACGGAGAGCCCCCGCCTCACCCGTGTGAGAACAGCGAGGCGGGCGGGTCCCCCTCCTCCGCTGCAGTGCCAGGTCCAGGCAGCTGGCCTCACCGGGGATCTGACACCAGCATACCGGTTTTAACCAGTTTAAAGGGCGTCTGATGCTTCCAGCCCACTTAAGCAGTTTGTCCTCTGGTTGTGGTTTATCCTGTTTAATTAATTTGGAGCTTAAAAATTTAATAACACACCCACGGGTACTTGAACATACACCCTGAAACTTGTATAATCTTCACTAAACGGAAACTTAAGATTTTTTTTTTTAAATGCTTGGCATGTCCAACAAAAGACTTTCCCTGGGTTTTTTAAATTTATTCCAACAGAATAATGACGGGTGCCATATGGTCTACGTTCTGAAAGGTTGTAACACCAACGTTCCACCTGGACTCACACTCTGTTCCCCACAGCACCCCACAGCCACCCCACACAAATATTCATCTCATTTTCCATACGCACAATCAATATTTATTTTCTTTTTTTTCATGGGACACGATTCATAAAACTTTCATAAAAAAAGATTTAATGTTCGGTCTCTTTTTTAATATAAGCCACCGCCAACTTCTTCAGCAGCGCATCATAAACTGCTGGGTGTTCTTACACCATCTACAGGGCAGATAATGACTTTCCTGCAGTGATCCATAATGCTGTTTAAGGTTGAATTAACAACCATTCTAAATACGCCACATCAGTGCCCGGCTAGTGAACATTTTTTGGCTGGACCGCAACAGCGGGGCCAGCCCTATAAACACGAATGTCTGTGACCGACTGATGAAGTTACACCATTGGTTGGACGGATGAAGTGTGTTAGGTCCAGCCATATACTAGGTCATTGACCTGGTCTTGCTTTTTTTTTTTTTTATGTTTTTTGGGTTTTTCCTTTGATAGAACAGTGTAGAGAGACAGGAAGAACTAGGAGAGGAGAGAGAGAGAGAGAGAGAGAGAGAGAGAGAGAGAGAGAGACGTGTGACCAAGGTCAGCGGTCGGATTCGAACCGCCGACGTCGCGGCTCGCATTGAGAATGTGGTTAGCGCTCTACGGGCTGCGCCACTCGAGGCCCCGCTAGTGAACATTTTAGTGGTGAAAATTCGAGTTGGGGCTAGGTTCAGGTGAAAACCCAGCTACATTTGGATGAAACAGGAAAGTTTTCAAGCCGACTAGGATGTAGCCAGGCTATATCCGCGTAAAAGCTCGGCTATATTGGGGTTAACCTAGATAATTTATGTCAAAACGAATCTCAAGCTAGATTTCCACCCTTCTAGATGTTATGATGCTCACTGGGAGGCCAAAACAATGTGGGATGATGCTGGGTTTAAAAAAAAAAAAACTGTTTGCGTTTTATTTTCTGTCATTGAAACCCAAAGCTTCAGAAAACAAAACACCAAAGAACCATCTTCAAGCATGGAAGGCAAGGACGAAAATCTGTTTTGACATGAACAAACAGCTCAGAGAATACGCCTCATGAAAGATTTCCAGAATACCCATGAATGCAAATAGTCTCTAGTCCTGCAAAAAAAAGCATGCAGAATAGTTTAAGGCATTTGCTTTAGAACAATGCAGCTAATTAATGTGATTAGAGGACGTCACTTGTCCAACTCTCTGAAGTATTCTCAAGAAGGACTCGAGCAACTCACTGCCTCTTTAATGACACCAGCTCCGCCAAGGGCCACACAAACTCCCTCCCTCCATCCTGGCTGTAAAAACTCAAATTCCTCTCCGCAGTCAGGTTGCAACATGAGCGTTTCCTCCTCACGCAAACCAACCATATTTCCACAGCTACACAAAAACCCTGTGAATGGACTGGCACAGACCAACGTGAGTCAGGGATAAAGAGCATTTGTTCTCCCCGGTACAGGACTCACAAAGCTTCGCATTCCCACTGATTCTCAGCAGCAGAGTTTCTTGGCCTTGGTTCAGAGACACACTATAATGTGCGCTGAGCTTTATAATGTGTTAGCAAGTCAGACGCAGTAGGTATCTTTCTATGACATTTTAACTGTGCGACTAAGTTTCATAGAGACAGCTAACCCACATTTATTTAGGGGCAAATGTTAAAGCCATCGTGAATAATTACCTCTCTGTATGCATTCTTACAAGCGCAAATGTGCAATGTACTTCATTCACACAAGACTAATAGCTGATTAACTGTCAAGTGCCCAGTTGTACCTTATTAATTAAAACCCAGATAGCTGCACACACACACACACACACACACACACTGCCTGTAGGAGCAGTGTAGAGAAACGGTGCGGGGTCGTATTGTGTGCTACAGCAAGTCAGTACCAGTCATGATGAGATAAGTATCCCCTGGGCAACATCCCACGCTCTGAATGGACATATAAAATTCATAAGGCGGGGTTTATAAAGGCGGTGGGCACCGCACTGCACTGACATGGCATCTACTGTATGAATGGCCCTTCTTTCAGCTGATCCACAGTGTCAACATCAGCACTGCATTGACATGGCATCTACTGTATGAATGGCCCTTCTTTCAGCTGATCCACAGTGTCAACATCAGCACTGCATTGACATGGCATCTACTGTATGAATGGCCCTTCTTTCAGCTGATCCACAGTGTCAACATCAGCACTGCATTGGCATGGCATCTACTGTATGAATGGCCCTTCTTTCAGCTGATCCACAGTGTCAACGTCAGCCTGAGGACGAGTAGCAGGAACTGAGCAGGCGGAATTTTTTTCGCGACAAATGGCGGTAAGTGAACGGGTCGGCGAGGCCGTTGATGGAATCGGTGTTGTTGGCAGGGTCAGACCCCTCAGTGGGGAGCATCTCCCACACAGACACGAAGAGAACATTCTCCTTTCCAAAGGCCGCACTGGGACACTGTGAAACCCGTACGATTAACACGTGAGAGCATCTTACAAATTCGGTTTTCAGAATTTTAAACAGCTCCTGCTTTTAGCCTTGTCACTCTGTCCATTTCCATCACACTCAACAGGGTCCCATTTCAGCGCTGAAATGAGTCGTTTGATTCACCTCGAAACTGGCACTTCATTCTGCAGAGTGTCAGTTCCACACAACGCTGTGTAGCGGTCACACGCTTCCTGACCAGCTCCCCTGAACTGGAGCCGTCTCTCTATTGTATTTGAGCTGAAATTCCAATTAAACAAACGTGCGCTAAATAATCACTGCGGAGGCTAAACGCACCCTTCAACGACGGTGCAGGTGGACTGCGATTCAGCCAGGAACGGAGCAGGAAGTGATTAATTAAAGCATTAACGTGACATCTTCTCACTGCAGAGAGTGCGGCATCCTCCAGCTGTCAGACCCCACCTTCCTCCAAATCCCCTAACTTCTGCCAAAGAGCCCCCGTCCAGGACCGGTAAAATAAAGGAGCTCTTGGCTGTTAGTTCCACCCTATACTGTACAGTCACTTCTATCGACTGGAGCCTTTTGTAGGAAGGTAAAGGTGGCTCTTTTTTTAAATCAAATAACGGCACAAAAACCCAAGCCCTCCAAGACAAAACAAGCATACCGTTTTTGAACTTCCCTTCATAGTTATTCAATTTCCACTTGAAATGGTGCTTTGGGCAAATGAAATAATGAACTGCGAACTGACGAAGCGTCCTTTGCCATTTTCGAGTCCAGTCAACCAGGGAATTACAGGCATGGAGCAACTGTTAGCGTGCAGGATAGTCGCTGACAGACGATGATGGAGAACATCACCGGCACACACACTTTACAGATGCCCGTCTACAGAGTTAATCAGGAAGCATAAGAATCATCGTTGCAGTCTGTGTGTGAATGAAACCACACACACGTTACTCATCACATTCTTTCCTGCATTCATTCTGAAAGCGCACCGTGCCTTGGGTAATGAGCAGGAATCCAACATGGAGGCTCATAGTCATTAGTGCCCCTGCTGATTTCACACCTAGACTCCGCGCAGTCAATCCCCGCTCTGGCTGCATCGGATCCATCACGTTGGCCAGCTTTCCCAGCTTCATAATAAAAAAAATGTATTAAGCCAGTCAGCAGGAGACACCCATAAACTGATCTGAAAATACACTGGTTGTAAAAAGGCTGTTATTAGCCATTATTCACTTCCTCAGACTGTGAACTATTGGTGCCACACATTCTGTGAAGCACTCATTCGCACAGTATGCGCTCTACGAGTTCTGCCGGTTCCTTTTTTCAACAGTACAGTCATGATTGACAATTAAAAAGGCACTTTGAAAAAATTTTTCCCAGTAAAATGATTGTGTGGCTCCCAACACGCAAGAAGACACAACAGGAAATGCAGCCACCCAAGGAATCCACAATGTCTGACCTAGAACAGAATGCACAATCGCCCATTAAATATGGTCTAAATTGGAAGGGAGGGAGGGAAAGATTTGGACGATTACTGGTTGAGTAGAAGTACCCTCCAGGTTGGAGAAGAAAGTTGCCATCATATATCACCATCATCATCATCATCATCATCATCATTATAGTCACAGTCAAACCTAAATATCCAACTAAAATACCCCAGAGCTAGCAATATAAAACAAAATGTGCGTATCTATGGAAATTACATTAAATGCGAAAACCATGTAGTTAGCTGGCAGGCAAGACGGTTATAGTGTAGTAAAGGCCGCACATCTACTCGCTAATAAGCCTGCGTTTTCCTGCCATTTTCGACTGTAATCAAAACGAAAGCAAATACACAAAATAGTGTTGTCCGAAATAATACGAATGATCTCATTTCACAAAACAAACCCACAGAATCCATGCAGAGGGATTTAAAAATACACCTCGAAGGGATACGCCATTTCGATTATGAACAGCATGGTCTCATAATGAACAGCAGTATCATAATTTCCTGGTGCAAATGTAGTTATTTAAGATTGACTGATAGCGGTTAACAGAACTGCATAAGGACGTTTGATAAATAGCATGATAACCGTAATCCTCATTTGGCTGCAACTTATTCGACAGACTCCCCTAAGGAAGGCCTTCGCTTCTCGTATCTTCAAGGTCAAGTTCATACGTACAAAAGCTTGTTTCACTTCCACACATTTAATATATTTTCAGATAGTTCACTAAAGCCAGCGTTCAGGCCCACATTAATTCACAAATATGTACCTGTGCCATCCAGCGGGCGCTGTGGTCCCACAACTCAGCTTTTCCACAATCAAACATTACATTTCCTGCAAAACACTGTAACACAAACATACTGCAGGTCCGCAAAGGTCAAACACGATATAAAAGAATAAAGCCACTTTTCACTTAGCAACAGCTAAACCTTTATTTTACAGGTGACATAAAAAGTAGCAATTGTTTATACTGTTGGGTCACACCAAACAGCAGATATGTATTCCATAAACTCTGCACTATGTATTTACTATCCAATGCCTTCACTAAAACAAGAATAGCAGACAAATTACAGAATAGCAAGACACATTATCAGTGACACACTGTGGTATTCTTTAATGTGAAATATATGGGGCCATATTTTCATGACGACTAAAGCACAAATGTTGCCCGGCACATTTGGAATTGCTAGTTGTGTCACCAGCTCTGCGGTTTTGGTGGTGTTGTGGTCTGCAACAAACCTGTTTGCATCAACATGGGGCGTGTCTATAAAAACATATTTCACAGTGCAAAGTTTGGTGGTCAATAATGTTTTTGCGTTTTAAACAAGCCCAGACCAGGGTTACACTCAAACGCTGCTTTTCATGGTGTTGAATGACATCTCTTCTTTTGGTCTGATATCATGACTAGTGTTCACAGAGAGGCTTTTAACAGAGCCTCGCATGACACACTTTGGCCATGAAAAATTAGTGCTGAGTCACTAGCACACTGTTTATAAAGGGAAAGAAATGGAGTGATCTGATTGCCAATAATGAAACCAAACGTCCATCACACCCACAGTTAATTGATTCCTATCTTACCAGCCTCTTTTACAACTTCACCGTGGTTGTGCTAAAGCTTGTGCCATAATTCTCCAGCGCAACATTTAACATTGCTGCCTTGACTGTTAAATAGATCCCAACATTGCGCTACGGGTCAAACAAAGATTCTTGAACAAATTCTCATCAATAATTTTCAATACACATTACAGAATTTTACCAAATACTTGACAAGTGTTTCATGCATAGGAACACACCCTTGGCGTAAAGTGCTAATCGGTATTCAGGTGGTCCGTGTTCACGTCGGACAGAAATCTGGAGCTGTCCCACATTGCTGCAAGGAACTGTCAAAACAACAGAGGAGAGGTTACTGTGGCTCGGGCTCCTCTTCAGTCCGTCACTACTCAGAAACTCTCAGCCCTGCACCAACGGCCGCTCAGTACTGTCAATCATAGACAGTCAGGCTGCAAAGTCCAACAGCAGACTGATCCCGTTAAAACTGAAATGCACGAGACACTGAAAGCAGATGTGCAAAAAGGTGTACAACTGGGGCAGGGGTGAATAATCCTGTCATTTCAGTCTGAAGACCACTTCATAAAACTACAATTAAAACTACTTTTACTAAATTTGAAGTCTCTGGCAAATTGGAATAGTTTGCTTCAAAAATGAAAAAAAAAAAAAAAAAACAGAAGAAAGCTTAGCTCTGTCCAATCAACTAAAATAAGCTTTTAAAAAGTATAACAGCAGTGGGCATACTGGTTCCTGTCAGTGTTCTGTAAAGCCCAGAGGACACCGTTACCTGGACACCCCCCTACCCGGCCCACTCACTGCCCAAATTACCCCTGGGTCTGGACCGATAACTGAGGCGACCCCCTGGGACCGGCCACACCCCTGACCCATGCCCTGAGTCGCTGGGGTCGGGCCCGTTGGCGTAGGAGGTCACCCTCAAAATGGCAGACGGGTCCCTGTGCTCACAGCTCACAGTGAGTGCACCAGCTGCTTCTGTTACACAGCAAGAGCTCCCAGCCGCATCCGATCAACGTCAAATCCAGTTTATATCATAGGCATGCAAACATCCCCTTATAAACAATAATATATGTAAAAAAAGAAAAAGACTAGAGATCTCACTTGGCATTTGCAGGGCTTAATCCATTTTTCCTCAGGATACGTCCAAAAAACTGAATAAATCGCAAAAAGAATACGTACAGTATGACTCAAATATGTAAGAATCAATTAATCCAATGACAAACAATCTAAATGGGGTGTGCGCTGAGATATGAAATTCCATCTTGCGTAGAGAAAACGAAAAAAATGAAATGAAGGAGAAGTAGACAAAATGGCTGACATATCAACACAATCAAGGCGACACAGGAAACCGGACACATTGTCTTCCGCATTAAATGTATTACATTATTTCATGTATTATTTCATCATTCAAGTGTTGCATTTGTTTAGGTATTTATATATACTGTACGTGACTTGTTATTTAAAGCTTTATGCATTATTCATGAAGGCTTTACGACATCCCACTTTTTGCGCATTTAGAGGTCCTTTATGAATTTCAAGCATCGGCTATACATTCTATGCTTATGAGCAGTAAGCTCAGCGGCCCCCTGTCACGATCCCTAATGAGAATGGCCCTGACTTACTCCCACATACAGACTGAGAGACCGTGGCACCGTAGATGCAAATTACAGTCCATGACAGAAGGCAAATTGGAATCCGATAACCAGGCCACAGTGTGGCGTGTTAAAGATCTGCAGGAGGGCGAAGCACCCCCCGTCCCACCGCCGCAGACACGATTACGGGCTGGGCGGAGGAGGCCTCACCTGAGCGATTTCGCTCGTCGCGCCAGGGCCGACATCCGATCACCGAGCGAGGAGCTTCCGTCAGCGTCGTCGCTGGAATTTTAAAATCGCGCGATGCCAGCGCTACCCTGGCACTCTGGCAAGAGTCGGATTTCCATCTGTGCCACTTGAATCGGTTCAAGCTGATTTCAACACTGGAAGTTATTTGCTGTAATATTTTGAAAAATGTTTTTTTGGTTTCATTAATTTGGAAAATTACTGTGTGTGCGCTGAGCGTGGAGTTGCAAACATCCTGTTTTCGAGTGGAGGTTTATCACCATTACCTTGCAAACTCAAACTGCAACGCTCAAAAAAAGTGCCAGTGACATTTTGTGTAATCTAGGCACTCCCTTGGCTGGGCCAGGGGGGAAGAGAGTATGTTTAACCATTCAGATCTGTCAATCGATCTGTCATCTGTCAATACCGTTCATACTGTATATACCTTAGCTTTTTCATATCTCCCATATTCTATATATATATTTTACATATGTACATACACTTTACTGCTTCTTTTGCACATCTGGCTAGATGCTAACTGCATTTTGCTGTCCCAGTACTTGTACTCTGTGCAATGACGATAAAGTTGAATCTAATCTAATCTAATCTAAAACCTCCCCTGTAGCAGTACTGAAATGCAGAGCACAGAGTGCATAATGGGCATTATCTCCCTATGCAGAAAGACTGAAAGTATTTATTAGCTCCACTAATAACAGACTGTAAATTCATCAAAATGAGCAGCTTAACTACGGCCGGAAAAGCAATCAGGTTGTTACTTTGCACATAAACGAATTCAGAGCTCCACCAACAATGGGCCAAAAAAAAAAACACTGAGAATATTTCAAGCCACAATTCAATCATTAAACTTTATGCGCCGATCGTCTCAGTTCGTCATTCAGTTACAACTTAATCAAGCACTTCAAAGCGCCTCTTTTATTTCTCTTTACAATCATTACACTTTTTACTGTGGTAGAGCGTTAAATAATGTCCACTCAGAGCATCTAATATAATCAAATCGGAGGTTGGCTGCAACTTGCTCTGCAGGGTCAACATGCACTGTTAGGTTAAACTATAGAATTTCATCCTCAACAATGGTCCCAGTTGATCTCAATTACTCAGATCTGTAATATTTGAAGAGTCTTTCTGCTACATAATTGAATGTTTCAAAACATTTCCGGTTACTTTTTGCTTTTGTGCTCAATATGCATCCATCCATCCATCCATCCATCCATCCATTATCTAACCCGCTTATTCCTGGTCAGGGGGTGCTGTAGACTATCCCATAATGCACTGGGAAAATGAGAGGCAGGAATATGTCCAGTACTGGTGTTTCTAGCCAATGCTAAACTATTTTTCAATAGTTGCTCCCAGAGTTTGTCCCACACCCACACCCAATTTATGAATTTCAATCAAATTGACTGGTATAATTACACTTGAATTGCAATTACAGACAGAAGACATCACCCAAAACACATAACCTAGCTATTCTGTCCATAAAGGGTGACGATATTTTGGGAAGGATCATTTCTGTGTGGCCTGATGTGACACGGTTGTGATTAATATGGAAATCAAAATTTATCTGCCGCACAAAGTTTTTCACCTTGAGAGCTTTACTCCCCCTCCACTGAAAATGAAACAGAGGATTGCTCGACCTCATTTAATATGAGGATTGTAATATCATCTCTCGTCTTGTTAATAATGACCTTGCAGATCACATTGTACATATCCTACTGTGAGAGAAGGCATCAAACAGCATGGATTCTCCTATCAATGACTGCAGAACCATTACTCTTGGTTGGGGGGGAGGGGGGGGGCTGAACGAAGAACACCTTCATCCAGATCTTAATCTGCATGGCCCTGGCAGACTGCACAAGTTATGAACTCCACGTCCACAGCAAATCTCTTCTCGTTTTACAGAAGCGTTTTTAAGCCCGAAGGTCTCAGCTGCAGTCAACCCCAGATGGGACACCTGTGACAAATGCAATGCCTTCTTCTGCCAAGCTTACAGCAGCAACATTAGCCAGAGAACTGCGAGCTGCACCATGGGAAAGCTGGAGAAGGCCTAAGACTCCCAGCTGCTGGGCAACACAGAGCTGGGCCAAAGCCTGCAAGGACTTCCATGTGACCTGGAGGAATATGCAAGGGAGGAGGGAGTAGTATTCACGCCCACTCTAGACCTACTCGAGATGCCAGAAACCTTTGAGGTGGAAAAAGGCGGCAGAGTCATCCATGTTCCTGTGAGGGCAAGAAACTGGAGGGAGAGATGAGGGAGGCACAGGCGGGTGCATCTCCAGAGGGAAGAACAGACTGGGAATGGGAAGAAAGGACATGGGGCAGGAATGCAAGCAAGCAGTCCAGAGTCATTCCTACATATAGCAGTGGCCTTGCAGTACTCTGTGACTGGACTCCCACAGAGAGACTCCCCTGTCTTATACCAGCCAAGTCACCGTCCACACCAAGGATGCCATTACATTACCGCAGCCTCTTTACCACTGCATTCCGCTCTAAATACTGCTCTTAATTACTAAATTACCACCACCATGATGGGCTGCCTTAGCCAATTAATAAGCCCACTGTAGCCGCTAATTGCTATGATTAACCTCCGCTGCTGAAACACGCAAAGCATATATTGACTTCCCCCGTTCAATATGGGTCCCGTGGAGACGGCCGGCATCAGAAGCCCTGCGCATAAAACACCGGTTTAGCGCTCCGATGCGCATGCGGGCGACTGGTTAAATGCAGATAAGCATCCTAGGAATCTATGGAAATTAACCGGCTGCTCTGATGGACGCGCAGGCCAGGAGGTGAACACTGTCCATGGCAACCGGACAAACTGCGCGGGCCAGGCTAGCTAGCTAGCTGGCTAGTCCACCACCACAGAATTTACACTCAATTCTAAGAAGATGGAAGAAGCATTATTTGAACCTGCAGAAACATTAGCATTCTCAGGCAAGCTGCTCCTGAGTGCTGCGCTGAGCACACACACAGATTAGGGCACAGGTCTTTCTGAGCGGTGGGGAGGGAGCGGGGGCAGTAGAGGGGGGGGGGTTGTGAAATTGAATGAATTATCTTTGTCTTAGTACGGGTGTGCATTCACCCGGGTCGAATTTCAAATCTGTGCGCAATGATGACGGAGGTGCCGGGTGGTGTGGATTGGGGGGGACAGAGGGCAAGGCCATCGGGGGCAACAGGAGTGCTCCTGAGGGGGAAGCCCACACGCCTGTACTGGAAGGCTGGCTGCACTGCCTGAAAGGGTGAATTTACGGGGAGGACACAAATCTGAGAGCGGCCGCAAATCTGAGAGCGGCCGCATTGTGCCGCGTATGTCACTGTCGGAAACCACAGCTCTGTGTGTTGGAGACGGACATGATTTCGAGGTGCTCTCGTCCGGACGCTCGGCGTGAATCACCAGACGCGGCCGTCCGCGTCTCAGGAGACGCCGCGAAGCTTCAGAGCCCGAGTTTGAGTCCAAGGTTGAATTAATCAGGAATGACCGAGTCTAGAAACCCCCGATCACAGACCTTATCTGGACATGCACGCGGCCACAACGAGCAAGCACACTGCTCCATACACCCCCCCCCCCCCCCAACAAGCACACTGCTCCATACACCCCCCCCCCACAAGCACACTGCTCCATACACCCCCCACCCCCCCAACAAGCACACTGCTCCATACACCCCCCCCCCCCCCACAAGCACACTGCTCCATACACCCCCCCCCCCCCAACAAGCACACACACTGCTCCATACACCCCCCCACCCCCCCCCCCAACAAGCACACTGCTCCCCCCCCAAGCACACTGCTCCATACACCCCCCCCCCCCCCAACAAGCACACTGCTCCATACACCCCCCCCCCCCCAACAAGCACACTGCTCCATACACCCCCCCCCCCCCCCCAACAAGCCCCATACACCCCCCCCCCCCCAACAAAGCACACTGCTCCATACACCCCCCCCCCCCCACCCCCCAACAAGCACACTGCTCCATACCCCCCCCCCCCAACCACACTGCTCCATACAAGCAAGCACACTGCTCCATACACCCCCCCCCCCCCCCCCCAACAAGCACACTGCTCCATACACCCCCCCCCCAACAAGCACACTGCCCATACACCCCCCCCCCCCCCAGAAAATAAGATTTCTTGAAAATCTCACCAGAGCGTCTGCTCCGTTTTACTATTTGATTCATGTTTTTTCCTCCCCACCGAAGAGCATTTCCCAGCAACCAAAAGCTCTTTTGTTTTTTGCTGTGTACCCAACACGCTTTTTTTATTTTTCGGCGTGTCTGTTTTTCCTGTGGACCACAGAGGGAAGGCAGAGCCACAGGACCTGCTATCTCTGGGTCAGTGGAAGGGAGCTTGGTGTAGCATGCTGCACCAGCCACAGCCATGAACCCCAGCAGGGAAGCAGGGCTAACAGCGCACGCTTCCAGGAAGCACGGCTAGAGGACGGCATTGTTTATTTCTTTTATTTAGCAGGGTGGGTGGGGGGGGGGGGTGAAGGGGGGGGTAGCTTAGGGGGGTTCTGGCACTCAAGCCCCAGGTGTTTTACTGGCCATTAAATATTATCCTACTGTATGGCACACAGTCCGGTCAACACAAGCCCCCCACCACCCCCACCCCCCACAAGGAATACACGACTATTAAAGCTGCTCAGCTTCTGAACATTCCCTAGCCCACATACTCAAAGCTTTCCCAAGTGCTCAATGACCACACTGTACACAAACCATCTTTAACACTGGGCACGTACATCAAAGAATACTGTTGCGACAGCAAGTGCTTGGTGCCAAATTACAAAATGAGTAAAAGTGAATTTATGTTTCAGACATTCAGTTGGCAACCGACCTGTCATACATTCAATAACCTGTGGTCCAACAACACAATATAAATTATTAACATTGGAGTTTGACATAAATTATGTCCACTTTATGTACCAATTAAGTGGACAGTGTGGCCATGTAGCCAATAAATTTATATGAAGTATAGATACAGCATCGCATTGTGGTTCGCTCGCGACGAATTCTCATTCCTAAAAAACCGACATGATTTTTTCTCTGCACCGTGGCCAACACGCCCGTATCGGCGCATTTCGTTAAAAGTTACGCCAAAAAAAATAACCCCGGCTTTGCTCACTAATATTATGTTAATAAAATGTGCCTCCAAATTATGAATATATCTCCTTTAGACAAATTTGCATCCATTCAATTGAGTGCGTCTATGAATATACAGCATGTGAGAACAAAATCTTCGTGGATGGATGTTCTTTTCACACGTGGGCTGCAGTCTACAACAGTCAAATTTCATGAATGATAGGACGTAAGTAGACCAGGGTGGACAGACACAACAGGGTACAATATGTACTGCTGGGAGGAGAATGTGTGTCCAGGTCACTATAATAGTGCCGAATGCACCCTTAAGCAGGATATCTAATATTATGGTGGGCGGCAGTGTAGTTTAATGGGTAAGCAAAGGTCACAGGTTCGATTGCCCGGTTAGACACTGTCGTTGTGACCCTGAGCAAGGTACTTAACCTGCAGTGCTTCAGTATATATCCAGCTGTATAAATGGCTGCAATGTAAATGCTGGGTAAAAAGTTGTGTAAGTCGCTCTGGATAAGAACGTCTGCTAAAGGCCTGTAATGTAATGTAATATTTCTCAATCTGGATAATTTGGCATCTCTAAATGCCAATACTAATGTGTACTAATATGTGATAATGCTGGACTAAGAATGCATTTTTTGATGAAACTGGCAGCCGGGGGCCTTCCACAGGATAGGGGCGATCAGCAGATCAGCAGTCTTCTCAAAGAGAGGCCGAGAGCGTGCACCAAATGCGCTACGGCAGTCGCCGCGAATACAAACAATGGCCAGGCCAACTGGCAGCAGGCTGGCCTAATACATCACTTCAGAGTACGGCAGCAACAGCCTGGGACACAATATGAAGCCTCCGCAGCTGAGCAGGCAGAGCAGTCTGGTTTTTTATCATCACACTTCGCTGGATATGAGAACGGAGGGTGGGCAAACAAAGAGGACAAGCTTTTTGAACCGTTTTCGACGTTTTTTTTTTTTTTTGGAAGATATGTCGATGATGAGCATCAAAGTCTCGCTGACATGAGGACTTCCAAACATACCCACCGGCAAACAAAGTGGAACTTCTGAGATACGAACACTTTTGGGGAACGCGAGTTGTTCAGACCCTGAGAAGCCTGTACTTTTGAATGTCTACATGCACCAATTTTAACTATTTGAATCCTCCATCCTGCATTACTGTATTAAATTAAGCCACTGTTACTCTGCAGCTATAAAGCTAAATTTATGTTAATAATCAACAACTAAACAAGTGGTAAGGGGGACCTCAGTGGAGCATGTACTTCTGTATATACCAGCCGTCTAGAGGATAGTCTACATCTAGTCAGTAACCCACTGTCGTTGACCTCCTTTGATTTTGTTTTGAACCCTCTTTGTATCAACAACTTAACCTTCATTCAGAAATAGTGTTATAGAACAAGTCCATTGTCTAATTTTGAAAGTAGAATTCCCCCTTGGTAATTTGCTCGCTGATAACCTGGCACTCAATTTCCTGTGATGGAGTGGACCCAATGTGATAAACTATGCAATCAGCATAACAATCAACTACCTGTAGATTACAAAATTCTATCCGTTCTCAAAATGGAAAGCAGAAGGAACAGGAAAAGCTAAAGGAAAACAAGGAAGAGAGTATTTGTGTTGACAACAAAGCTGTTGACCGAGTAAAGCACGAGGTAGCAGAGTACGTGGGCCGGACTGCGAGCTCAAAGCAAGCTAACGCTAACGATGGTTTTTTCTGTGTCATAAGAAAAATGAGGGAACATGGGAAAGGTGACTTACTGATGAGCAGGCGACTTCTGACTGCCCAACTCTGCTCTGTTAAAGAGCAATGCTATCCATCAATGTGTTAAACAGCATGAGTCAATTGCAGTGTACTTAGCAGGAGTTTAAACCTCTAGACCACAGAGCTGCATAGCAACTGGAGCAGCTATCCAAAGCAGTGGGTGGAATGAGGATTAGCTATTCCAGTTGATATGCCGTTCTGTGGTCTAGAGGTTTAAACCTGAGGTTTAAACTCCAGTTAGGCACACTGCAGCTGACTCCATGAGCTTCCCTTGTGTGTCAGCAGACCCCATCGTTGCCCCCCCCCCCACCCCCCACCCCCCACCCTCGTGCTTCAATAATGTTAAATGGGCCTGACATACGGTCGAGGAGGGTGAGGGCGTATTTCCAGTTTTAGTGAAAATCGAAACTCCTTTCCATTTTATGCGCACCTTTTTTTTTCTTTCTTTCTTCTCCCCACCGGTGACAACAATAATGGAACCCTACATCTTTTATAAAGCACTTGTAAATCCATAATTGCATGCGCTACTTCTGGGTGCAGACGCTGGGATCAAACTGACTCCGCAGATCTGCACAGTATGACAGTGGTTCATATGGTAGATAGTTACAGCATACAGCAATATGGAAAAACACATGCTGAAATGAGAAGCCATCCATGCCTTTTTTTTAGTATTCTTGTATAAAGCAGAGAGGGGGGAATGAGTATGTGGGATCAAAGCAACAAGCTGATAAGCACTACATCTGTGTAGCTCGAGGATGCGACAGTTCCTACTACAAACAGGTCCAGTCAGGGCCTCTGACCTGCGAAAAAACTCTTTGATTGCTTGAACCTCCAGCCTCACTGTGAATGCAAAAGCATCTTTGGGACTGGTGGCAACAGGTTCTGAAGGAGTTCCACAGTCAAACAAACCCGGATTCAGCGGGGCACTGCTGCTGCCATTACAGGCATTTAGCAGACGCTCTTACCCCGAGCGAATCACATCGTATCCAGTTATACAGCTGGATAAGTTCTGGAGCAATGCAGGTTAAGTACCTTGCTCAAGGGTACGACGGCAGTGTCCTACCGGGGAATCGAACCTGCGACCTTTAGGTTACAAGGCCAACTCCTTAGCCATTATACTACACTGCCGCCAGTAGGGGGTGACTGCATATTCCGTACATGCATGAACTGCACGTTCTTAACGCTGGATATACAACACGCAGAGTGTACTTAACGCTGGGTATACAACACATGTTTGCATGTCCGTAAAGCTGGATATTTCCATGTGGTTAGGTTTAATGCTGAAGGGTCCAAAAGCAGAGTACCTCAGACCTACCTTTTAAACCTACAGTACGACCATCAAACAATTCAAGGCCCCTAATCACTTCACTAACAAGTACAGTTACGCTGTAGTCTACCATAAGGTAATGGCTCAGATCAAGGGAAATGTGTGATCTTAAAATTCCCCCTGCGAAAATATTTTAACAATAAAGTAAATCATAAATGATTAATGTTAAAATACACAGCACTGTGCACATGTATATGCTTGTATCCCTGGAATTTTCCTCCTCTTTAAGACTCAAGCCAGCCTTGACATTAAGGGAATTCACATATAATCCAAGTGATTTTTTATGGCACAACAAACAGATGAGTGTGACTAATTCACACAGACAGGCGGAAAAGCTTCTCTCTGAAGCAAAATCATTTTCTGTGGTTTTAGACCATGAAATGTGGAAATGATCCAGTTCATGCAAAAAAAAACCTTAAGCCTGAGCAAGTGCCCCATTCCTCTTCGCATAGCCTAAGAATTGAAGGCTGATGAAAGCTCAGTTCCACTAACGATGGCTAACGAAAGCACAGCTCCGCTAACGATGGCTAATGAAAGCACAGCTCTGCTAACGATGGCTAACGAAAGCACAGCTCTGCTAACGATGGCTAATGAAAGCACAGCTCCGCTAACGATGGCTAACGAAAGCACAGCTCTGCCAAAAATGGTTAACAAAAGCTAAGAAAAGCATGACTCAACTAATGATGGCTAAAGAAAGCAGAGCTCCACTAACGATGGACAACAAAACCTAATGAAAGCATGACTCCACTAACGATGGCCATCAGAAGCTAACAAAAGCGTGGACTCCACTAACAAAAGCTGACGAAAGCAGACCTCCGCTAACGAAAGCACAGCTTCGCTAAAAATTGTTAACAAAAGCACGACTCAGCTAACGATGCCTGACCAGAGCATGACTGCACTGACGATGGCTAACGAAAACACAGCTCCGCTAACGATGGCTAACGAAAACACAGCTCCGCTAACGATGGCTAACGTAAGCACACCTCCATTACTACACCTGTCACAATCAGTGTGAAGCCAGGTGCATCCGTCTTCGTCGTAACCGTCATAAACACATACACCTCGACGCACTACCTTCAGGCAGAAAATAAAAAAACAACAACACAGCATATTCAACCTAAAAATGCCATTTCAATGAACGCCTCCCCGACAATGGCATTTTCTAGAACCTGGAAAAAATAAATCTTGCATTAACAGGCTCAGCATGGATATGGCCAATTCTCTTTGTTTGGCTGCCATTTACAGATGGGAAATTTGACAAATGGCCAGAGTAAGTCCAAACAAATGGGCAGGGTAGGTACTAATTCCAATGAAAAGTGCTGGGCACTTCTCTGCTCTCCAGGGCTAGTAAGGGATCCATTTAAATCCGTAGAGAGAGTGGTTTTATTCAGTCTTACTGAATGGCAGAATGCAGGTGGTACTTTCGAGGAAAAAAAACTCAAAAGTACTCAGAAGAGGAGACGGCTGAAAGGCTGCAGCTAAGGCAGTGTGTCTGTGGTTTGGCCCCACCCTGGCTATGAATACACGCTAGCAGCATTCACAAAGCTAACTAACCCTGCTTTTTGTGCTGTGGTCAAGTAAAGCCTTTTAAACTACTGATAAGCAACTGCATTACAAGCGCTCTTCTCAAGAATACAGGCCATGCGTCTGCTGTTTGATGTTGTATAACAGCAGTATAAGCCCCCCCCCCCCTCTACCCCCACCCCAAATTGGCTGGTGCCTCCATTTTGTGGCAGAACCAGGTGCTTCTTTAGGCTGCTCAAATGGGGAAGTCCCCATTGCCACCACGCACTGGGTCGCTTGTGTCCCCATCGCAGGTTGCATCTCCCACTGATTGTCCCAAATTCAGAGAGAGAGAGAGAGAACACGAGGGGGAGAAAGGGGGAGAAACAGAGAAAGAGTGAGGGGAGAGGGGGGAGAAACAGAGAGAGAGAGAGAGAGAGAGAGAGAGAGAGAGAGAGAGGAGAAAAGAGGGATATCAGTTTGAATCAGAGGGGGAATTGGGCCACTGAGAGTCTAACCACAAAAAGCTCCAAAGTGAGGCTCAGGCCAACCACCAGAAAGACTATTATGCAAATAGCAGAGAAATAGGAGAGAGTCCCTGCCATGCAGTGATAATATAGGAGGAGGGCAGGATAAGAGGGCATTTTAATCTGGGTTAAAAAGAGAAAATAAATTCAAATATGAGAGGGGTTGTTCAAACCTGAATTGATATGTCAACATGCTCAGGGCCAGAGTATATGCTAACCATACGTCCTCCATTATCTTAAAAAAATGCCCTGTGCTCCTCACACTTGAAATTGCTTTTAACTGGGCAGGGATGTAAATGTAATGCATTAAACTGAATCTCCATTTTAATGTTTACAGTAAACATTTTCCCCCACAGCAAAAACAAACACAAAATGGGGGGGGGGGGGGCAACTCAGAGTGACTTAAGCCTCACTCCCCATCCCAGGCACATTTAAGCGCTGCGCACGAAGCGCTACGTGGCGCTAACAGGCTCCCCCTCTCACTTGTTAAGAGGGCGGCCGGGGCTTTTGCCTGAAGGACCCCGGTGACAGGCGGGCTGATTGGCGATCGGTGAGTCACACGGGCTGTCGTTTGATCGGGCCCCCCGGACCGCCGCGCTCTACTGAGCGCCGTTTCCGAGGCGGAAATCAGGGGCGTGTCAGACCAGTGGGCGGGGGGCCAGGGGGAGGGCAGGAAGTGGAAGCGTGGCTTCGCCGCTCGACCAAGCGACCAAAACTTACGCTCGACGATTACAAAAAAATATATATATATAGTTTTTTAAAAAGCAGGCTGTCAATACCGCTCTAGCTTTTGGATTTGAGGGGGATTAGCACTGTAGCCAACGGCTCTGATGCCACATCAATTCAGTGTCACTTTTCCCTCATTTCCCTTAGCATTCGTTTAATACGCCACACAGACACTCCCAGAGAAGTTAGCGATCATCCGACGTATTCCACACACCTCTAAAACCATACAGGAAGTACATAACCAGACGTTACACACAGGAGGTGTGTTATAAAGGCTTGAGAGTATGTCGTTGAACCGAGAGAGGAACATTGTGTACAAGCATTGTGTACGGGTTCACAGATGTAGGAAAAGAGGGGTGGGCATATGCGAGGAGTAGGCACAACTGTGGAGGATTAGCAGCTACACATGGCAACCCTTTCGGGCATTATGACTCCTCCGGTTAGATTGAAAGGGCTCAAAAGCAGGATAAGACTCAACGAGTCACCAAGTGCATTCAAAGAACTGCCACCCACACAAACCCATATTCTCTTCATTATGGGAGGGGGGGGGCTGGATAAGGGGGGGGGGGGTGTTCTGGGAAATGCGGCAGTCGTTAAATAACTATAATTACAAAGAGCCAGTTGAGATAGCGATGTAAAAAGGCAGCCTCCCTGCAGACCGCTCCGACGTTCTCACTGCGGACGGAGGAAGAGGAGGATGCCGTTCGTTTTCCCGCCGCGGAAATCCACGTGCCGTTAACTCCACAGCCGAGCAACATCACCCCCCCCCCCCCCCCCCCCCAACATACTGGTGAAACGCTGGGGCCAGTGAGCTTCTCATTAGCGCCCTATGTGAACCTCTAGGCCTAAATGGCCTTTTAATTGAGTGCGACACCGCCAGTGCACTGATTAGCTTATATGGGGGATATGATTGGCTTGTTAGCAGCTGGAATAAAGGCATTAGTGCAAGGCTGTAGCCATTAGCCTCACAAACATCACTGCTATGCCCCAGACCGGGGTCAAATGCAGATAACAATAAACTCACTTTCATTTATAAAATAGCTGTTTTGTTCATTGCAGTTATTTGCAATGAAACGAGGGGCAGACCAATTCCTTTTATTTGAGGTATGTGTAAATATTTGGCAAGTAAAACAAATTATTTCATTAGGAAAAAAAAAAACAGAAAATAATTTAACTGATTGATTCAATACTACCTCTGTCCAGGGTATGTTCCTGTCACTCGCCCAATGCACTCTGGGATAGGCTCCAGCACCCCCCGGGACCCTGCCCAGGGTAAGTGGGTATAGATAATGGATGGATGGATGGATGGATTCAAATACTATTTTAAACAAATAAATATAAATGTATAATCTATAATTACTGTGTAATTTTAAATGTATTCCATGAAATAAGAGAGTGTTTCCAAACTCGCCATTACCTCCCTCCTTTTCTCTGTATTGATCCCTATCATTTCTATTTGTATTGATCACCTCACTCCAGCCCCACCCTTGAGAATCTGAGCAGCTTTGTGGGCTCCACCCACTGTCAGTGGGGGGGGGGGCGGTGAGCCTGGTACAGAGCTTCTCCACCCTAGCTCCCCAGGGGTGGAGTGAACTCCCTGCTCCTCTACGAACCTCTCAGTCATTGGCCACTTTCCGCCATGGTCTGAAGATGCATCTTTTTCAGAATGTACCTGGACTAACTATCACCACTCCACAGGGCGCTCCCAGTCCAGGATCACTCTTATCACTTCTGTCCTTATGTTCTCATGAACAGTTTAAACCGCAGACTGAGATCTGGGCGACACTCAAAGGTACAGTACAACAGCAATGCCTCTATCTGGGATTTGAACCCGCACACTACAGTGTTAAAAGTCCCTTTCTGAAGCTGCCTCGCCACGCCGCCGTGGCCATTCTAAATATAGAGCGCCCGGAGCGTGTGACTGTGGCTGTCGCTCCGCGTTACTTCACGCGCGCCGCGGCGACGGCGAAGCCCGCCTCTCTCAGATCACGCAGAAACCGGCGCCGATCCTTACAGGAAGTGACAGGACGGCGAGGGTGTGGCGCACACACACAGCGCCCCTAATCCCGCTCGCGCGGTCCGCACATCAGCGAGGAGGCCGACGTGGGCTCCGCGGGCCGCCGCACATCAAGGCCCTCGGCCTCTTTTATCCAGGCCCGGGCCGGCCCCCACGGCCCCGCACAGACGCCCCCGAAAAAACCCTCCCACAAACACCCCCGAAAAAACCCTCCCACAAAGGCCCCCGAAAACCCCTCCCGCAAAGGCCCAGAGAAAGGGGAATAAAACACAACGCTCATCACCGAGCCGCTGAGGCGAGGCACACAAATAAAATCACAAGAAACAAGGCGCATAAAAAAGAGAGAGAGAGAGAACACCGTGGGGCGAAGGAGGAAAATAAACGAGAGCACCATCGAGTCCGCGGAGAGGCCGGCTTCATTAACGGGCCGAGAGCAGCGCTGCGGAGCCGCTCCGGACGAAAACTCCAAAACCCAAAACTGATCAAAGCGAAGGGAAAAAGTGTGTCATCGGCACTGAGGCATACAGTGGGGGGGGGGGGGGGGGGGGACTGAAACCCTCGCGTCCTCCTGAATGGACAGAGGCAAACGCTGTGCTTTCATTGGCTGGTCTGCTTCCCTGCCTGTGGCCAGCGTTCCGCTTTGCGTAGCGAGTTGAGCTTCGCTTTGTGTTCATTCGTTTGAAGGCATTTCCTCTGATGCAAATGCTTCAGGGAGCCCAGTCAGCGTATCCTTACATACTGTATGCATTATCATAGGCGGCACACTAAAGCTTCCTCTAAGACCGTATGGACAGTCAGACGGCACACACACACACACACACACACACACACACACACACACTACAGCCTGACCAACATGGGATTTTTAAGACCGATGCCAGTAGTTCTTGTGACATCAGAATTAGAATGTTCAGCTAAGAACATTCTAATCACATATTTGTGACCTCACACCTAAAAGGGTTAAAAATAGAACAGAAATAATTAGCCCTATATATCGGCCACATGTCGCCCTTTATTAACAATTCAGCTAGAGCCCCAGTCAGCAGATATATCAGTCACACAATAATATTGTGTGATCAATATCAGTCAGCTCTAACACAAACACACATGCACATGCCGGTATGAATAGTTAAAGGTTTTAAAGCATTGAAGCACAAGTCAGAGGAATGCCCAGGACAGATTTTTGACACTCGTGCCAGCCCCCATGGTGACAGAGGACAGAGCCAGAGGCCTCATGTGGCCTAGAGACAGGGGGAGGGGGGTGAAAGGGGGGGTGAGAGGGTTGGGGTGGGGGGGGGGGGTGGGTGAGAGGGTTGGGGTGGGGGGGAGGGGGTGTGAGAGGGTTGGGGTGGGGGGAGCGAGGGGTGGGGGTTGAGGTGGTACGAGGATGTTTCAGAAGGTCAGCCAACTTTGCCTGGAGGCCCCATGTTTGCCACGGCTCTGTCACAAGAACTCAGCTTCTGTCTGTTTTCCCTGCTGACAGACAAGGGCTGACAGCACTACAGGGACATACTGGGACAGCAGAAGAGCTGTGGGCGGCGGCCAGGGCTTATCTGACCAATCACAGCACAGAACGACAAGGCCCTCATCTCACCTCTCACTGTGGATGACAAGAGTGTTTTTATCTCCTGTTTTTTTTTTTGTTTTTTTTTTTTGGGAAGCCTAGTCACATCTTCAGGCCGAATGTGTCTCCACGACATTCTCCATCAATCTTGCAGAGGTCGGGACAGACACGCAGGCTCTCTGAAGTGCTCCCGCTCAGAGAATTTCGGTCGCGTTTACAGCTCTCCAGTCACCGCACGCCGCGGATTCTACTTCATGCCCAACTGCCACAGGCAGTCAGTGGGAGGAGTCGCTCTTCTGTGACATAACGGGACAGACTGCCAATCAAAACCCTCCTGCCCTTGGGAACGAGCAAGCCTTCATGCAGGGTTGCCAGCCATCCACCATTCATATACTGACAATCGGTACCCCCTACACCCCACAGTGGGACTGGATCTCCATAAAATCCTGATTTATGCGGCAGTATAGTATAATGGCTAAGGAGTTGGCCTTGTAACCTAAAGGTCGCAGGTTCGATTCCCCGGTAGGACACTGCTGTTGTACCCTTGAGCAAGGTACTTAACCTGCATTGCTCCAGTATATATCCAGCTGTATAATTGGATACAATGTAAGTTGCTCTGGATAAGAGCGTCTGCTAAATGCTTGTAAACTAAATTTATAACCACTTGCACTGTAGCTGGATATGCTAACCAACAGCCCCATATTTGTTAACCATTTGATCAAAACCAACATGTAGTTATCAACATTTTCTTTTCTTTTATAGCAGCTGATGCACCAGCAGAGAACTTCAGGTCCAATGGGAATATCCAGTATTCACAACCATACACTCAGATGGTGGTATTTCAGGAAATTAAGGAAAATTCCCCAGCAGTGTGCTGCTCCCCCACTTCCTTGTAACAGTGACATGAATGATGATGATAAACAGATTCAATACAGGAAATATATTATGGAATGTTAAATCTTTAATTAAGCTTCAAATGAGAACATTTGTATAATCTGTTCTCTGGGCTCGTCAGCTATTTATAGCGAGTTCATTAAAATAGATAAAACGGCACAGAACAAGCGCACAGACATTAGAAATAAGAAAAATGACAGAACCCAAATATAACACTGAGCTGTAACAGTAGATAAATTGTACTTCATCCATCTAGATCATGGGGACCTCTTCATTAACTTGGATATTTGGGGCTCGTTTCTAGAAAGCGATTTTTGAGGATTTCGCATCGCATTGCTTGTGAATAGCAAATAAAAGTGGGATCACTATAGGCCTCTCACGCAGCCATTTTTTCCCACAACACCCTCACCCCCTTCCAAAACACAAATCCTGGCAAATGCCTCTTTCAGCGTCACCTGCAGAAATTCTGTCTCTGCCGAAAGGTACAGAACTAGGTTGAGTAACTCACGATGGAACCAGACGTTTTTCCAGAGCCATGGCTCACAGGTTCGGAACCTAGCTGGGATATCAGCATGGGGCTCTTGAGAAAAGCAACGCGCCCCATTTCCTCCAGAAGAAAGAGAGCTGTACCCCCGAGCGAACGAGGCGGCAGAGCGGAACGATGATGCGAAGCTGACTGACTGAGGAGGCCAGCCTCAGACCGAGCTCTTCCTCACCTCCCTCATCCTCCTTCACCTGAGACGCCCTTTTCCCGCGTCCCCGGAATCGGAGGTGAAGGAGGAACGATGAAAACCATGACAACAGCCAAAGCCTGCGAGGAAGCGTCCTCTGCGGCCGGCCCGAGTCCGACAGTGTTACCCAGAATGCATCAGAATGCGGACAGTGGAGGGGATGACGGGGGTGGAGGACGTCTAGTCATCCGTCCGGATGTGCCACCATTACAGCTTCTTCTCATTGGATGGTGTGCAGCAGCGAACAGAGTTCTCTGGGGACCAGATAACAAGACGTGCCAGACAAACAAACTTCCACAAAAAGCAGAAAATGTGAGAAATGCTCCACTTTAAAAAACATAGACAGATTAAAACCATCATGTACGTTGGTTTTTTTGATCAGGTACATCTCAGCTTTGTTACACTGTGACACCAATTACGTTCAAAGATTTTTCAAAATCTAGCCCTGTTCAGGTTCCAGCATTGTTTATCTTTTCTCTGATCATTCCAAGCAGGTTCACGTTTGGCTACAATACAACATTACAGAGTGGAAGGTCCAAGCACATTAATAATATGTCGGAAAATTTCCAGAATCGTTGTGATGTTATACGATAAATAACACGGAATGTTTTCAAACTGAAATAACGTTTTATGAAAGGCTGTGGGCGGGCTTTTCGTGTTCAACAGGGGGTTTCTCCACCCTTTCTTATACAATTCCCACATGTGGCAAATTGTTAGTCCAACATAAGGTACTGTGCACATCCATCCACGTAAGGGATCTGGGACCATTGTTATACACCCTCATTGGACTTATTAAAAGCACACAAGACAGAGCCCAACAGCTGTGGTGTTCAACCGTGTGATTTTGAAAGCGCTCTGGAGACCACAGCTACTCTCCACAGCGTATGGAGAACGCAGAAAACGCTAGAGCACAAAGTTACTAAATTAGTGTTCATTCTCAGACATTTGAATACCTGTAATAACATGACACTGGTTTTTCGTTGGAGAAAGAACAGCACATGTACTCAGCACTCATACTGTCTCTGCTTATCATATGAACGCCAGCTGCGTTTTGAAGTCCAAAGACGTGCAGGTTAGGCTAAGTGGGGACTCTAAATTTCCCCTACAGTAGGTATGAATATGTGAGCGAATGTGTGAGTGAACGGTGTGTGTGCCCCGCGATAGATTGACGACCCGTCCAGGATGTATTCCTGCATCTTGCCCCAATGCATGCTGGGATAGGCTCCAGCACCTCCCGCGACCCTGACCAGGAATAAGAGGGTATAAATAATGGATGAATGGATGGCTGCCGCTGGAAGAGAGCTGGTGGGTGGCCTGGGAGAACCAGGCTGTCACTGGAACAGAGCTGGTGGGTGACCTGGGAGAACCAGGCTGTCACTGGAACAGAGCTGGTGGGTGACCTGGGAGAACCAGGCTGTCACTGGAACAGAGCTGGTGGGTGGCAGGTGCCCTGTGCCGTGGAAGGTTCCGCCCTTTGACTGGGATGTGAAACCCGGTCCGGTCTCAGTGTGGCCACTAAAGACGCCATCTGGTCAAATTCCCACGAAGCTGGAGCCCTACATCTGGGTAACAAACCCGCCCCTGCGTTTGACTGGTACACAATCCTCTGCATTCGCTGCTGATTTAACACACGCACCCCCCGCCCCACCCCCACCCCCCCAAGTCATCACTCAGCTGTCCTACCTGGTTGTAAAAGCATAAAATAAAATTTCTAAAAGCCAAAATAAATCAACATCCACATACTCTGTGTGCTACTGCACCCTCTACCCCTTACAAAATGCTGCAGCTAGGATTCTGATTTAAAAAAAAAAAAACACATTACCCCATTAGACAAAATTAAACACCACTTCACTAGCTAGCAGTAAAATACGTTAAGCTATATATACAGGGTTGGTTAATTAGTTATTTGTCTGAGTTTAAAACAGAGCTTTTGCACAGACCCTCTCTCATTTGGCGCTGTTTAGCGAGTCCCTCGTAGGAATGTGATTCATGACCTAATCTATCGATCGGCTGAGCGTAAAACCTGAGAAATAAATTAGGCGCACACTCGTGGCGTGGCCCGTGGCCCGCGCGCATGTAAGGCCTGCCTTTGTGTGCTGTGTGACAGCATAAAATGCAGGAGCCGTCCTTGTTGTCACCGGGTTATTAATGGGCCCGTGGCGCCCCCCCCCCCCCCCCCCCGCCCCCGTTGGGGCAGGTTGGGCTCTTAATGGGGCAGGACAGCCGCAGATCACTCTCAGGGCTGTGTGCCTCACCCTCGCTGCTCACCTGCTTGGTATGCAGCCGCAGTATATCCCTGCCAAAGCAGCAGCGTGTGAGACAGCCCGCTTACATCCTGTGCTTAATTTTCCATGCCCTCCGATTCAATTCAACTCACCATCTCTCTCTCTCTCTGTCTCTCTCTCTCCCTCAAATTCAAATAATTCAAACTCAAATAAGCTTTACTGGCATGACATATATATATATATATATATATATATATATATATACACACACACATATATACACATACATACATATTGCCAAAGCATGAGTACAACAAACAATAAGCATATGAACAGAATACAACTTTGTATATGTGTGTGTGTGTGTGCGTGTGCGTGCGTGCGTGTGTGTGTGTGTGGTCTTGCTCCCTCTTCTCTCTCTCCTCCCTCTCTCACTCTCTCTTTCTCTCACACTCTCTATCTCTCTCTGATTCAATTTAAGTGGGCTTTATTGGCATGACCACACAAAGCAATAACAATAAAAATAATACAGCAATAACCATAAAGACTGCAATATAGACTAAGTTCAAACAGTCTCGGGACAGCGCGCGACGGTGGGGTTGTCTCTCAGGTCGACGTGTCACCACACACTGTGCAGCCAGTGATGCTCCAGTAAGACTAAAACATTTTTTATTTCAATTCTGTATTTTTTTTAGCAATGTAGGAGAAAGTGCGTCTCTGGTTCCACATCGTCAATCTCACAGTGACCGTGCAGCCTTTTCGTCCTTTGGGAACCATGCCCATTCATCCTTCATAAAGGCCTTGGTCAATGGCCATGGCTGTGGTTATAGAGCTTGTGTTAGGTCAGGGTCTGTCCCTGCTTCACATCAGTGACAGTGAAGAGATACACAGCTAATGTGTAATCATATTTTAGGGCCCGATAGCAATCAGGTTTGCTTTGACTTTTTTTTGCTTTGAGTTTTTGGTTGCCTTCATAATTTGGTTTATTCTGATCAGTGGTGGATTATTATCAGAGTTTATCTGATCCTTACGGGCAGCACTTTTGTTCAGCATTTTGTGAACATTTAATTGTGCGAAAATGCTCTTTGCCAAAAACATTCTGATTGATTGAATGCTTGCTCAAATGATTGGTGAGCGGACTAGCTGATTAGTTAATTAATTGTTTGACTTTTCCTGACTTCCCTGTGCTTCACCTGTACAGTTCTTTATGGATGATGTGTTTATGGAGAGTACAGTACAATAACCACAAATACTCTGTCTACCTGTCTACCTGTCCTGGCTCTCTGGCATTCCCCAGCATATCTACATTTCCGCAGACCCCTGTACTGTTCAGATAACTCCAGAGACACGGACTGTGTATCGTCTCAGTTTGCTTGTCTTAATGGGCTCATCTCATTGTCTCAGCTCATTTTCAGCCCACCTGGATAGGGCGAGGATCAGAGAATCTGCGCAAAATTTATCCCCAAGGGTGCGAGGCCTCATACCAGCTCTTTATTTACACACAATTTCCCCCAAATCTCTAAGACTCCAGGAGTCTTTACCTAATGACCCCCCCCCCCACACACACACACACACACACACACACACTTTATTGGCAAGGCAATGCAGTGGGAAGGCGATTCAGGGCCTCTTTGCCTGAAACAAAATTAAACAAAAATCCCCCTTTGTGAAGTCTCAACAGAATCCGTCCACTTCTACCGGAACCTTCAGCAGTACGGCTTTTTCTAAAGATGGTCATGGACGATGTGTTTCGGTCAGCGGCCGTCCAAGGGCATTCACTCGTCAGATAAACGGACGGAAATAACGGAAATAACGGAAATAACGGAAATAACGGCCGTGCTCTGAGGCGAACGCAGCGGTGCGTCAGCCGTTAGGCCGTGTTCGCTGAGTCAGCGGATATGAGGAACCTGAGAACTACAGCAGGGCCGGTCTGGGCACCGTACACTGCGCGTGTGTGTGTGTGTGAGTGTGTGTGTGTGTGTGCATGTGTGCGTGTATGTATGCGTGCGTGTGTGCGTGTGTGTGAGCGTGCGTGTGTGTCTGAGCGTGTGTGCGTGTGTGTCTGAGCATGTGTGTGTGTGTGTGTGTGTGCGTGTGTGTGCGTGTGTGTGAGTGTGTGTGTGTGTGCGTGCGTGTGTGTGTGTGTCTGAGCGTGTGTGCGTGTGTGTCTGAGCATGTGTGTGTGTGTGTGTGTGTGTGTGTGTGCGTGTGTGAGTGTGAGTGTGTGTGCGTGTGTGTGTGTGTCTGAGCGTGTGTGTGTGTGTGCGTGTGTGTCTGAGCATGTGTGTGTGTGTGTGTGTGTGTGTGTGTGTGCGTGTGTGAGTGTGAGTGTGTGTGCGTCTGAGCGTGTGTGTGTGTGTGCGTGTGTGTCTGAGCGTGTGTGTGTGTGCGTGTGTGTCTGAGCGTGTGTGTGTGTGTGTCTGAGCGTGTGTGCGTGTGTGTCTGAGCGTGTGTGTGTGTGTGTGCGTGTCTGAGCGTGTGTGCGTGTGTGTCTGAGCATGTGTGTGTGTGTGTGTGTGTGTGTGTGTGCGTGTGTGAGTGTGAGTGTGTGTGCGTGTGTGTGTGTGTCTGAGCGTGTGTGTGTGTGTGCGTGTGTGAGTGTGTGTGTGTGTGCGTGTGTGTGTGCGTGTGTGTGTGAGCGTGTGTGTGTGTCTGAGCGTGTGTGTGTGTGTGTGTGTGCGTGTCTGAGCGTGTCCTCGGGTTTTATAAGAGGAACTCTCGACCCTGCCTGGCCTAATTACCTCCCTTGTAGCTTTTTATTCCTCTTTATTGCCCATTTAGGAATGTTCCAACTAACACATTTACTTCAGAATCACATCAAGACAAACATTGAAACCAGAGAGGAAAATAAATAAAAAGAAAATAAAAAGAACATATAAATTTGCCGGTTGTACAAATTGATTGTAGTAATATGGTTGTAGTAAAAAGCTATAAAATCTGAAATTATCAACTGCTCATTAAAAATCTAAATTAGCCTGTAGCACAGAACATCCAGTATCTGAATAAAGTTTGCAACCTCAAGTCAATCACGTGTCTTTTAAATCAGGCGGGATTCTGGGCTTAATCTCGGGTATGTGAGGTCCGGCGTCGATCGAACCGCAGAACGATCCATTCCAGCTGTCTGTCACACGCCGTAATAACACCCGTGATAAATATTGGCATAGATCGGTCCTCCGCGTTCATTCCACAACGCCCAATGAGCTACTCATGCCATCTGAATGGACAGGCACAAGCAAAAGGTCAAAGGTCAGAGACAATCAATAAAAGTGGCAAACTCACACACACACCTGTGGCATGTGCCTCTAACACACATGCCAACTGATATACCTTTGGATCCAGCACTTCAGGCCTCGATGCTTCCCAACACTGTTCCCAGAGCTTAGAGATCCACACACTTCCCAACGCTGTTCCCAGAGCTTAGAGAGCCACACACTTCCCAACACTGTTCCCAGAGCTTAGCCCTAGACCCAGGCCACAGATAAATCAGCTGAGCACAATAAATGATAAAATTAAGTATGCATAAGTTTTCTGAGAACAAACAAACTTGCTATTCAGATTAAATAAAACCATGTTCGTTACTGCACGTTATTACACGCCATGAAATAGGGGATTATTTTGCAGGTTCTTTTATTTTGTTTTTTTCATTTCATTTGATTGCTTCCAGTGCGGACTCATTATTTATTTATACTTGAACAACAGCACTGATGATTATCACAGCAAAGCTGTGGTGAACCCAGATGAAAGACTGCTACAGACCAGGGGTGCAATGAAGCATTGATGCAAACATCACGATACAACTGCATCAATGTGACGCGTATGAATCGATCCGTATCGCGATGAATCTTTCATTTACATCACAAACTTTTATTAAGGCAAATTGAGGCACTACAGTTAATAAACACGCTTGTTAACTTTGAAAGTTAGACTGTTTGTTATTTCAACCATCTCTTGAGTGTCAGTGGGGTGGGGAGAATCTGTCAAATCTAATGGTCACATTCACATCGCAGCTAATCACATCGTACTGTATAGTGAGTGATTAATCATCATTAATCGCATAATATCGTTATAAAATAAACAGAGAAATCGTATTTTAAGGTATCGTATTGCTACACCCCTGCTAAAAGCAGTTTCTCTCATAGCCGTAGTACAGGGCAGAGCAGTGCCAGGCGGTGGCTATGGCTGGGGAGCTGGGCATGCAACTCTGAGTTTATGGGTTTGACTGCTAGCCGGGGTTCTGCATAATGTAACTGTTTCCCATCAGTTGAATGTGATTGGAGTCCATTTGCACCAGGAGCGGAAGCTCGTCCCTTCAAAATCAATACGGTCTCTCCAGTTTTCCTAACCCTCTCCCACATTTCATTGGGCAAGACCAGAAAGCGTGCAGTGTATGCCTGTTAATACTATTGCTGTTGAAATATATTAAATTCATTCAAATTTGAAATCTTATTTTAAATAAGCATTATGAATGAGAATAGTATTACAGACAGAAATTCTCGGATTACATTAAGACCAACTCTAAAATAAAATGAGATATTCATGAATCTGGTCTGAAATATGGAGAGGATTTCAGCATACTATACAAATAAACATTTTTTTTTTTTTTTTTTTTAACTACTGTTGAAAATTTGGAAACAAATGGTTTAACTAAACCATTTTAAATGACCATTTCATCATTTCATGGAAAGTGAGTCTCTGGTGGCCAGTTTTTAAAGTTGTTTTTTTCCTGTGACCACAGAGGGCGAGACTCCTGCTACCTACAGCCTGCTTTAATAACCATCTGAAGGATGATGGGAAACGCAGTAAACATTTCTCAAACAGCCGTTTGATCTTTGCAGAAACACAGGGCCGACGCGCACTGCACTGCCCAGCACGGGGTTAATGGAGCTCTCGAGCCACGGACGACGCAGCAGAGCGGATATCTTCACGATCGCGACACGGAGGCGAGAGGCGAGGCGTAAGCAGTTCTCCCGCTCTTCAGTGCGATTCCCAAGGTTCCACGGTGCCCTTCAGAAAACCCACAATGCACCGGGGCACTGCCTTACATCAGATTCACTTTCAGGGAAGTGGGGGAAGGGGGAGGGGGATGTAGTACAGGAAACAGGATTCAGTTGTCTCTCTAGCTGTACATCTTTCATTCAGAAATGTTCAGATTTTCCTAAATACTTGTGTTTCATTAAGACTGACCAAAGCACAAAGTCGTGATTATGTGGGCAGAGCCGCTTGTGCCTTGAAAGGCCAAAATTTTATAGGCAAATCAGTAAGGCCGAAATAAAATTTGACATAAACATCAAAGCAAAAAGGGCACATTGAGAAAAGCACTTAATCTCATTCATGCCATCAAAAAGTGAAAAGAGATGGAAGCATACAAATAATAAATAAATGTTTATTTAGACCATGAAAAAAATAGTTAGACTATTGCCAAGTGCTCTGATTGATATTTAACAGCTTTTTCATGACCAAACTTTCAAATTTTGCCTCCACAGCAGGGAGGATATGGCAAAATGCAATTTAGGCAGTCAGACGAAATCCACTCAGGAGAACCAAAATGCATATCGAGGGATGGGCGTAAAAATAGCACCGCCCTCCTCCCATCCTGCTCTCACCCTGCTCCCCAAGGGGGACCCCCGAGGGAGCCCACATGTACCCACACTTTGCAACAATAGTCTCCGCTCAGTCATGGCGTCTCTCCACAGCCTTTTACCTGCAGCACAGTGAAAACTCACCAAAAAACCAGATCTGTTTATTTAAAACACAAAGTAAATACGGCAGGTACAGGCAGGTGTTCCGACTGGTTGATTTTAAACCCAAAGCTGTTTCTTGAGGGTATACCACTGAAGAAATATCAGGAGCCAGGAAGTGGTCATATTGCATGTTTTGCAAGTGCTAAATTCTCAAATTGCGAGTAGGTGAGCGTGGATGATTTGGTGTTTCAGTGTCATGATGTCCTGCTTTATTGGTGTTGACATTTCTTTGGTCCTCGTGTTCAGGGACACGAGCAACACACTTCAAATGCACATGCCACACCTAGAATCAACCCTACACCAACTGTTAGCTTTATTGTGACTAATGATTCAACAACACGCAGCTGGCCAAGAAACAGCTGAGCAGCCAATTTTCCAATTACTTTTGGTCTGTGATTCCTACACGGTTCACCTGATATGCAAATACCCTCAAATTAAAGCCGGCAGTCTGAACTTTAACCTCATATTCATCATTTTATTTCTGTTCCAATGTGCTGGAGTACAGAGCTGAGAGAACAAAAATTGTGTCACTGTCCAAATACTTATGGGCTGCACCGTATATTCACACAGTGGCATGCACAAGCTTGGGCACCCCTGGTCAAATTCAATCTTTTCTTGCATCTTCAAATGAAAATGAGTTAACACAACATCTGCACAGGACAGACTTAAACATGGCACATTTCATTTTAATGCACAATTACTTTTTTATATGCTGAATTTAGCAGGTTGAATAAATTAAGTTTCAGCACTCCATCAGACGGTACATAGTAACATGTCCTTTGGAAGAAATCACAGCTTCCAGACAGTTCTTGTAGCCGGCTATAACAGCCTTTCTACTTCTTGCTTTAGGAATTTTTTGCCCTCTTGTCCTTGCGGAACCCTTCTAGTTCATAAATATACTTGGGTCTTCTTGCCTGCACTGGATGTTTAAGATGTCCCCACAGATTTTCAGTAATATTCAAGTCTGGGAACTGTGAAGGCCATTCCAGAGCCTTAATCCTTCATTCCTTTAAGTAGTTGAATGTGATTTGGGTTTTGGATCATCGTCTTGTTGAAATATCCAGCCTCTTCTCAGCTTCAATTTTTTTTACAGACTCCGGGACATTGGGTTATACAATTTGTTAATATCTATTTGAATCCATTTTCTCCTTCTGCTCGCACTACATTTTATTATTAACTGTAGTGATGAGATTGCAGTTTCCTTCTGGCAACTCTTCCATGCGGATCGTTTTTTTGCAGAAGCAACACTGCACCGTGGACCGGTGCATCACCACTGTGTCAACTAAACCTTCCCGCAGGTCCTTAAGCACTGATATGCAGGTTTTAATTTTGCATGCCTGACCAGTCTATGAGCAGTTCTATCTCAGCTCTAACCTCTCATTTTATCTCAGCCTTCCAGATCTTGCCTTGACTTCAACAGTTCCCCTCAACTTCCGTTTCTTAATGGTGTTTCTAACTGTGGAAGTTCCAAGCCGTATAGCCTTCTCCTGCTTTATAAGAGTCAGTTATCTTTATTTTGAAGTCTTTGTGAGCTGTGTAGAGGTGTCCATGGGTGTGGAGTGAAAGCACAACACCCAGTGAGGTTAGAAGGCTCAGAGTGATTATGAAGCTCTGGAACTGACATCACCTGGTTTAATTTAAGGCCTGACAGGTAAATCAAATACTAATGAATCGCCCCAAAGAGGTGCCTAAACTTTTTTCACATGCCGCATATACCATTTCTACAGTTATTGTAGTTACTTCAGTTGTTATCCTTGCTATGATATTGTTTTTAAACCAGAACAAACATACGGCAGGTACCTGCAAGTTCTCACATTTCATGTTGATGTCTGTGTAGTACATATTTATTATAAGATCTGTCTTTATAGATAATTATCGACACTGAAAATGGGATGGCCTATATTAAAGGATGAGCCAATAGTCACCATCATCCTGTAATGATAATCGGCTGTTGACATTTCTGACCACAGAAATGAATCACTATAGGAGGTGAAGTTAATCCATAGCACAAATAGTAAAATATCAATATATCATTTGCCATAATTCAGAGGAGCTGTACTGAGGACACCAAAGCCATAAAAGATCACGGTGATAAAATGTGATAAAAAAATAAAATTGTTGTAAAACTGTGATAAACATTAAACACAGCTGCGTGGGTTTCTATATTTTTGATTTCTTGCTGTCCCATGGAATCGATCTTGACCAAGTAACCTTCTAAAAGTTAAGCCATCTCGGGGGGGAAAAAAATGTAATTCTCAAACTAAGATCTTTACTCCCAGGCCCGACTGAGCTTCAGCTTATTCATTATGCTTGTCATTTTCACGTTGCACACACACTCGTCAAATAATTACCCTCTCTGATCAGAACGCAAGTCAGCGCGTACTCATCGTGAATACAGTACGCTTACGGACGAATCACACTGCAGCTCGCTTCCACCAATCGCTGATCGCCTTCCCCGATTCACAATGGCTTACGGCAGGCATATGGATTTATTCCAGAACGCTGGACACCCTGATTATATTTAAATGTCACTGAAAGACGGGTGTTCCGTGCATCCTGCGAACAGACGAAATAAAGCTACAATCAACGTGCCTGAGAAACACAAGCAAATGGGCCAAGACTTGTTTTTGTCACTGCACTGCACGTAAGCCTATGAACTCTGCAATAAGTAACTGGATTTTAAAATCTCTAAAAAAGGTTTAAAAAAAAAAAAACGGCCATGATGTTAAATAACCACGTTCAAGTTAAACTGCGTATGACAGTGGAAGAACAGTGCAGATGAGGCTGTCCCTGGTGCCCCTTTTTCCCAGCATGCTCTCTGCTGTGTCATGCAGTGGGGATCACTCCAGAGGCCCCTGCCATGACGACGATCTCGCCCCGAATCAATCAGCACTGGAATTAATAGGGTCCATTAAAAATGCAACACGAGAGGCATGAAGAGCAAAAGGTGCTTTAAATGGAAAAAGGGACGGAGCAATGAATTCTAATTTTTTTTGCCTGAGCGCAGAAAATGCCATTTCTTTATTTTTTTTCCCTTCCTTCCTTCCTTCCTTCCTTACTTCTAACACCCAGAGATAAACAACATTATGCTGCATGTATATTTGTATTCTCCTTGCTCGGTTTTCTGCAAATAAATGTTAATTTCCCACTAACAAGCCACGTCCCAATACACCATGGCATTTCAATTAGAGCTGTTTTATTAATATGATCTCATATTATTTTACGATTTTTCTCACTCGCACATAAATGTTAATGACTGCAACATTGAACACAATATTTCCACATCCAAAGAATTTCCATATCCAAGGTTGTGTGTTTTTGTGCGTGTTTGCTTTATATTTATGGGCACAAAACAGACGGGATGAGATGAATGTTCCCTGTTTTCTGCTATACAGCTGGAACCAGGCAAGTACACACTGAAGTCAAATCTGGCTTAACTATTGCCCTGCTTTACTCTGCAGCAACCAGCAACCCACAGCCTATTTCTGTTAGCCAATTTCGTTTTGGTTTTGTCTGTATTCTGTGATCAGCTGTGTTCCGTTTCCTCCCCTTCACCTCCATATTAGAGTCTGCATGCTGTGCCAACGATTGTCTTTTCAGAGGCATCTTTAAAGATCGGCGTGGAGAAATTCTGCTTGGAGTCGATACGCAAACCCGCCACCGTGACCGTGCCTCTTCAAAGTTCTGCAGCGTGCCTCAGAAATCGGGTCTGAACAAAAACGCCCCCGAGCATAAGACCGTGTGACACAGCCCCCTTCAGCCCAAAAACCGCGCGGCTCTGTCCTAACGAGATAATCACACAAACCAGTTTGGACTCCAGATACAATTCACAAAACAAAATTACTCCGGATACAGTGATCGGTCACGGAGTCAACATCACACCGCATCGCCGTGTTACACCATGTGAAGACGCCTTTGTTCCTCTTATCTGAGAGCATTTGCTCAGGCTCCCTCCAGCCAAAGCAGAAAATTAACTTATTTAATTGGATTAGCATCAATGACTGCCAGAAATATGGGTAATACGTGTACAGAATTGTAGCATACAGTTATTAAAGCAGCCCCCACAGGGCGTATATCATCCGTAAGTTTACCTCAACGTTACTGCTTAACACCTTAAACCCTCAACGTTACTGCTTAACACCTTAAAGCCTCAACGTTACTGCTTAACACCTTACAGCCTTGGCCCAGCTCAAATCGGGGCTCGAAAATAATTCTACGTTTACCAAAAAAAAAAAAAACAATCACAGTAAGCACATGAAACTGAACCTTTGCCACGGAAGATAGTGGGGGGCATCTGTGTCTTGTAGGCAGCCTCTGTTTGTACATACATAATGCAGATATTACTATAAGTGCAGTGATTGAAAGTGTATAATACAATTATGGAACATTCAATAACATATCAGCTCAAGAAACGCATTCTATTATTTAACACTTATTGCTGAAAGATGAACTGATCGCGCTACTACGATGTTTTCCTTCTGAGTGCAGTTTCCAATTGATCCCAAAGGTGTTGAATGTGGTTGAGGTCAGGACACTGTGCAGGCCAGTCAAGTTCTTCCACACCGTTCTCAACAAAACCATACCTATATGGACCTCGTGGTGTGTCTGGGGGCATTGTCATGCTGAAACAGACAAGGGCCTTCCCTAAACAGTAGGGGAGGCACAGAATCAGCCAGAATTTGATAGTATGCTGCAGCATTAAAATTTGCCTTCACTGGAACTAAGAGGCCGAGCCCAAACCATGAAAAACAGGCCCCAGACCACGGTTTGTCCAGATACTTTTGGTCATATAGCGTATACTGTTTTTAATTGTCACCATGGCAACACACTGAGGTCAGGAAGGCCTCATCCAGCTCAGGGGCTGAAATTTTCCCACATCCTGTTTGGGTGGACACATACACTTACATCAGGAAGTAGATTTTCCACTCTTAATGCGTGGACCAGCTCGCTGAGTCGAGTCGTACCACCACAGACCCTTCTGGTGTACAGTCCAGACCAGGCCTGTGCACACGTGGGACACCGCAGGCAAAACGCATTCTGAGCACTGACGATAGCCGACTGTTACAGAGCTAACACGGAGAGGCCAGCAATCTCAGGTCATAATTAATCGCCGCACTGAAATTAAAAATGAAAGGCAACAAGGTCACTCTAAAGATGGAGAAAGTCAGTAGAAATTGAAAAACCTTTCTGTCCCATATTCCTGTGCTGGTGCTGCACGGAGTGTGAATGGGATTAGAGGGACAGCCAAAGCCGTTCACCCCCCCCCCCCCCCCCCCCCCCCCCCCCCCCGGAACGAACCTTAAATTTTTATCTCCACGCGGCTTCTTCCTACATACCCTCGAACCTATCTAATGGCACGTTTTCTGCCCCCCCCCCCCCCCCCCCCCCCCCCAAACCCACCCAACAGCTGATCACTGCTGCTTGCCCCCCCCCCCCCCCCCCCCCCCCCCCGGCGGCTGATCACTACGCTGCTTCTGCCCCCCCCCCAACCCGCCCGGCGGCTGATCACGCTGCTTCTCTGCCCCCCGTGGTCGCCCCGAGAGGAGACAAAACGAAGCCCCTGGGGCGGGGAAGGCGCCCCCCCCCGGCCCCCCCCCCCCCCCCCCCCCCCCCAAACCCGCCCGGCGGCTGATCACTGCTGCTTCCTGCCCCCCCCCCAAACCCGCCCGGCGGCTGATCACTGCTGCTTCCTGCCCCCCCCCAAACCCGCGCTGCAGCACGCCGGATGAGAAACGCTGACCTGCCAGCCGACGGCGGGAATTTTTCAGAGCGCGCTCGATGCCCCCCCCCCCCACCCCCCTCCATCACGGCTGCCCTTTGACAAGGCGAGAGCCACTGCTGATGCCGTTTATGTCTTCTGCTCTGTTTTAACGCACACCACTGCCACTGCACTTCCTCTGGCCACAATATCCACTAACTGCACGCTTTCCTTTCGCATTAAAACCAGGGATATGTTTTTTTTTTAAATATAAACACCATTTCCCAGCTAGGGATTCAGTGCTGTATTCCGTTTGTAATCAGCACAGTTTGTCACGATTTTATTTACTGGATTGAAACACATCTGATTGAATACAGGGCGAGCCGTTTTCTCTGCTGTGATTGGATATATTGTCTGACTGCATTACATATTCTATTCATACTCGGGGAGAGCCTGCAGAGATCCATACACATCTGCGCAGACTATGACACCGTGCACATCGCGCCGAGACCTGGCAGAAAACGCTTTAAGCGTTTACATTTTTTTGACATAATGTTTTGCCACAGTGGAATATGTTGTTCTTGAGTGAGTCCTGGGCACTTGGGAGGAAACGGCTCACCTGTGATTGGTTCCCTCGGCTCCGGCCCGATGGTCTTACACTCAGTGAGCTAAACACGTCTCTCGCTGTGACATGTAGACAGTGGGGACCAGGTTTAGGAGCCCGTGGTAGACCTGCTGCTATTGCACACGCATGCACGCACACACACACACGCACACACACACACATGAGCGAGCATACACACACGCATGCACGCACACACACACACATGCGCAAGCATACACACACGCATGCACGCACACACACAAACATGCACACACACAAGCACGCATGCACGCACACGCACGCACACACACACACACACACACACACACACACACACACACACACACAGTCTCTCTCTCTCCAAACCCACAGCAGAAACAAAATAAATGGAAACAAATGTATATCACACTACAATATGTACATAAAACATGAACTTTTTTCGATTTGTGAATTCAATTACAGTTAATTTATTCTAAGCTGACTGAAATACAATTAAATGAATCCCAGCCCATACAGCTACATACAGAAAACACTTTCAGTGATTATATGAGGGGGGGAAACTATAAATCTGGACTGCTAGCCTCTGTACTCTTGTAGCAAGCAAAGAGAATCACAATAAGATAGTTATTAGTAGCCAGTATATTACCAAGCTAACTTACAAATATGCATACAGGTACCACTGCTGGTGAACATGTCAATATGTAGGCAATTGTTCTTTTCCTAACTCATTGCGTTACTGTACAATGGAGAAAATTGCAACTAGCTTGCCTGGTGCCGCAAATCCAGAACATAAACATGATTGATGTCAGCATGCATTTATTGAATCACTTCATTTCCAGACCTGACAAATCAAACAAGCTTTATGAGCTTATAACAAGGATGAAAGAACAACATGTTGCATATTTATTTACGCATTTATTTATTTTTAAACATTGTGAGTATTAATGATAAAATTGCGGAGGTGCATATATTGACTGATTCTGTATGCCTGGTTCTGCAGATATGACGCGACATCGGGGGGACGGCAACGTTCTCAAGCGGCCTCAGTATGTTACAAAGCAATTTTCAACATTTCCCAGGCCAGCGCCAGGTTAGGAAGAACACTAACACATATAGTATGACCTAATTAATGTGCTAACAGCAATTCTCTTGGCAGCAGAGAATGTGTACACGCGTGATGTCCTAAATCAAATGTTGATTTCTAAAGAAATGTAAAGAATTATTTTCCACTAGCGACTACCAAGTCCTCGTATATGAAGAAAGTATAATGGCACTTAAATGCGTTAACATATGCTAAACATACCGAACTTTTCAGGTTCTAACAGCTATTTTGGTGTTGCTGAAGTCGAAGATTCTGGTGGAGCACATTTTTTCCCACTGGTTTGGAAGTTACCGGCTGTACAGTGTTGCAGATCTAAACGTCTCCTTGAATTCCATAGACAGAATCAAATGACACCATGACGCCCATACAGTGATATGAAATGATCAGTGCCTTGAATTTACGAAAATCTTAAGGCTAAATAACTGAGTGAACCGTAGTTCGTGGTTTCACGGTGTTGACAGGTTTATGATTTGCGCGGTGACTGGAATTCAAAATTTCAGTGAAATTTCGTCAGAATTCACACTGCAACGCATGACCAACACATCAACTATGGAAGATTGCGTTCAAGAAGAAACCCAGTACCAAGCGTGAGCGTTCACAATTTCAAACGAATCTAGCCATAGTAATTAAATCAAACGCTTACAACTTTGTTACCTCGACCAACACATGGAATCAAACGCATAAAGCATAACCCGAACCACCTTTACTGTTCGTGCATAAAAGCCAAATAGACCCGTGTATGAATAAGAGCCAGTTCTTCCAATAGGCGCCGCCTGAGACAGGCGGTAAAACAGAGCACCAGTACGCAACACTTGCTCAGCAGATACGCAAAAAGTTGCCATTGAATGAAACCAGCCAGGCGTCATCTTTCCTCGTGCATCACCACATAACATCCCGTAGACCACACGAGATAATGCGCATGATTTCCAGTAATCCAGCGACAACTTTGGTCGCGGCGTTGAGCATATTGGCCGTGCACATCGCTGTGAGCGAATACCGCGCCTTCACCCGGCTGATTCGGTGGTAGCATCAGAACACTTCTACGGACACAAACGTCAAGAACAATGCGTTTCCTTACCTGTTTCCTCCTCTGCCTGAAGACAGGAGGGGATGTTCTTCTTCCAGCCCGGCATCTCCTCCGCAGTGAGCGCATTCAGACGGTTTCAAAGACTATCATTTGGCTCATTTCAACCAGCACAGCACAGGTTTCCTTCGCGTTTATCCTTCCGTTTGTCTCTCCTTTTCCCCTTTGCCGGCTGTAATCCAACGCCGTGTCTCCGAAAAGCCTCGTTGTGGAGAGAGCGAAGGACGCGGAAAGCCACAGGAAAACTACGAGACGGCACCGAACGCGACGAGAGAGCGAGACCTCTCTATTCAGCTCGAGACGGCACCGAACGCGACGAGAGAGAGACCTCTCTGTTCAGCTCGAGACAGCACCGAACGCAGCGAGAGAGAGAGCGAGACCTCTCTGTTCAGCGCGAGACAGGATGCCTAAACAGATTTACGAAGTGACAAGTAAACTTGCAATCCTTTTCCGTTTTCACACACCGTTTGTTGATCGTGTTTCCACGAGAGCAGGTGTATGTCCTTTTTCCTTCCTGTTCCCAGTACGGGTGGAAAGCGCAGTGCTATGGTTTGGGGAATGGTCTGGTCCACGTGATAAGACAGACCAGTACACCTTCAGTTTGACATATGGGCGTGTAATTTCTAACGAAGGTTAAATGCAGAAATACGTTTCACAGAACGAAGAAACTAAATAACGTGATATGCAGCTGGAAAATTTAAAACTGATACGTCTGTATGTTTCAAGTGACAAAATCCAATAACGCGTAGGATATTCTGAATCTCGCGTATAAAAGCTACTTCTGAATTTCACTGAATGCGCAGAAGAATGGTGCGGCTTTATTTTCGCGGAAAGCGTATGGCCTCCACATGGAACTGGAACCGGGTCATACATCACATACAATACTGCAGTAAAGTCGCGACATACAATAATGCAGCACCTTCCATTTGTGTAAAAAGTCTCTAAATGACCACTACGTTTCAAAATACCACGAAACTTACTGAAACGTTTTGTTGTGAGCATTGCGTAAAACGTGGACTATGTCATCTGCCAAAACATTTATTTGGACGATTCAAACAACACACCAGTCTGATATCCCTTGATGCGACAAAATTCTCATTAATTGTATAAATTGTGTTTTTTTCCCCAGCTGGTCCATTGAAAGGGAACAAAATGATCACCTGTACAGCGATCAGCGAGTTACCTCCAATGCCACCTGCTCAGGTGAATGTATGTACCGGGTAGGGCATGTTTTTGTTTGCACATGCTCAGTGAGGCCCTTCAGGCAGTAGGCCTCCGTCCCACCGGCTTTATGGATCTGCTCTTGCCCTTGAACAGAAGACAGCTGTGGGGAGTTCCGCCATACTCTTCACCGACCGACACTGTGTCAGGCCCAGAGGGCTTTTTTCTAGATAATTCTGTCGCCTCCTGCTGCCCAACCCCCCCCCACACAGACACACACACATTCTGCCCTGGGGGGGCTCATCCTCCTTCCACATTGGGGCTGGCGTACAGGACCCTGGGGTGAGTAGGGAAGGCCGTTCGTTGGAGGGAAGGTCTGAATGCACTTTCCCACTCAGCTGCCCAGCCTCCCCGAAGGCCCAGTCTGCTGAATGTCAGACTGAGCAAGAGGAGGAGATGAGGAGAGGACAGGGGAGGAGGAGGAGAGGAAGAGGGGAGGAGGAGGTCAGGCTGTTTTTCACGACGTTCATCGACGGAAAAGAGGGAGGGGCCTACCACCCACATCCGTCCGCGGTGAGTGTGAGGTGCACTGATTGATTTATGAGAAACATGAAAAGTGGGACTTTTTTTTTAACTATAAAAGCTTTACTGCAGAGCAAACATTAAACAAAAAAACATTTCTTTTCAGTTCAGTCAAGTGTGCAGTATTTAAAATCCATGCATTAAGACAAAAAAATTGCCAACTGGACCCTGGTTAAACAAATAAACATCATCAGCGAGTAGTCAAATGGGTAAATGCAGACATCGTCCGGTCAGAGCCATTTGGCTGCATGTGCGGCAGTAGCACGGGCGCATTCACATGACAGAAACGCCTTTCCGTTTCTGTTAACGCGGTAACGAAGGCTGGACTCCCTGAACTGTAAAAGTCAATGAGTCCAGGCTGCTGCGCTGGGAAGGACGGGGTACACACGGGCGAAGGACGGGGTACGCACGGGCGAAGGATGGGGTACGCACGGGCGAAGGACGGGGTACGCACGGGCGAAGGATGGGGTACGCACGGGCGAAGGATGGGGTACGCACGGGCGAAGGATGGGGTACGCACGGGCGAAGGATGGGGTACGCACGGGCGAAGGATGGGGTACGCACGGGCGAGGCGAAGGATGGGGTACGGGGCGAAGGATGGGGTACGCACGGGGGAAGGACGGGGTACGCACGGGGGAGGACGGGGTACGCACGGGGGAAGGACGGGGTACGCACGGGGGAAGGACGGGGTACGCACGGGGGAAGGACGGGGTACACACGGGCGAGGGATGACCTCATTAGTGAGCCCAGCAGGAGTGGCCGCAGTATTGTTAGCGGTTAGCGCCAGATTTAATGTAATCGCGACGAACGTCTCGATGAGCGTCTATGGTACTTCAGGCATAGATTCTCTTCCTGTCCCGCTTATAGGGGCGGACTGGGGCTGTCTCTGAACTCGACACAGTAGGGCAAAGGTCTCTGCTAAATTAGCTAAAATGATCGCATAAAAAAATAAGATGATGATGAAGAAGAAGAATACTTTATTCGCCTGTATCTTCGTTGTCCCCATGGAGATTAGAGGTTTCATCAGCTTCCCGTGCCTCTGTTGTTGCTCGGGAACCAGACCGCGGGCGTTCTAGAGCGGCTGATGACCCGCGCGCCTCTGTTCCTACGGTCCACCGGCGCGACCAATGGGATCCAGCGAGAGAGAGAGAGCCCTCGCCGCAGCAGCAGGTGAGACAGGCTGTGGGGAGAGATAGAGGGGCCCGGGCGAAATCGCGCGGTTATTGGCAGAAGATCAATCTGGCGACCTCATCAGTCCGCTCTTTGAATTGTCCCGGCGATAGGTAGCGCTCCGTCAAATCGCTAAGCCGCCGAACCGACACTTCCCTAAGTGGCCTCTTTTTTCCTTTTTTCTCTTTTTTTTTTGTGAGGCAGCGTCATTGGGTTGAGCATCCAGCAGTGACCTGCCGTCTTTTCCAAACACTGTGGTGACAGCCTTTCTTCTGCAGAATACCCCCTTACACCTCACTGCTAGAGCACTACGTCCTTTAATGCAGAGTAACAATATTAATTATCAGCATTGTGAATGAATGAATGAATCATTGCCTTTATCTAGCCCTTTTGCGAACGCTCAAAGTGTTTCACAGTGATGAGTGGGAACTCCCCTCATCCACCACCAATGTGTAGCACCCACCTGGGTGTGGTATACGCTACTACATGTACTTCCACTTGCTGAATTATCTACCTTGGAGATTGGATCAAAGAATCACAGTGCACCAGTTAGTTAATTAATAATAATTATTAAGGACAAAGAAGGAGATCGTCAGTGCATTTGGTTTTATTCAGCAGAGCTCTCTCATTTCCACAAAGGAGTCTACATAAAATAATTACTTACAAAGTTTTTGCAAAAGGCAGAAGAGTTTGAGTCACTAGAAGAACAGTATGCATTTAAAAACATAATTGTTATCTCACACTAGTCTCATGTGATTTGAAGTAAATGATAATCTGTTTGGATGTTCAGGACAGCCCTGAGTGTCCATTTTCCTTCATTCTTTGAGTGGTTTTCTTCTGTTACATGTGGAGTTGCTGGCCACACGGGCGGATGTGTCCTTTGGCTACGCTCTGGTGCTGGAGGCAGCTCTGCAGGTTTGTCCTTTCTGTGGATGCATCCCAGGCAAATGACTGTTTTAATCCCACAGTGAGCATCCTCCCATCCAAATTGCATCCAAATTGGTCGTTCTGCGGATGCCCTCAGGCCAGGAAACGTACGACAGTGCGTTTCACATGCTAAGCGAACACCGCAAGAGCTTGAGAAAGACAAAGTTACAATCACGTACAGTTAAATGCAAAAATACTGGGATAGGGACACGCTTTTTGTTGCCTTAGCTTTGGATTTGAAATCTAGCAATGAATATGAGGTTAAAGTGCAGACTGTCAGTTTTAATTTGTGGGTATTTACATCCATATTGGGTGAAGGGATTACAGGCCTTTTTGTACATAGCCCCCCTCCTCATTTCATGGGAGCAAAAGTGATTGGACAGATTAACATTATCTGAAATGAAGTTGTCATATTTAGTACTTGGTTGCAAATCCTTTGCATTAGATGGCTGCCTGAAGTCTGCGACGCGTAGACATCACCAGACGCTGGGTATCTTCCCTGGTGGTGCTCTGCCAGGCCTGCGCTGCAGCCAACTTCTGTTCCTGTTTGTTTTCTGTGGTGTCTCGCTTTTTATTCTTGTCATTCATATTCATTGTTTTATTTCAAATACAATGTGCCGGAGTACAAAAGCCAAAACAACAGAAACGGTGTCACTGTCCCAGTATGTTTGTATTTATCTGTAAACGCTGCTGTCAAGATGTTCACTTTGAGACCTAGGAGGGGAAGGAAAGCGTTCTTTTTATTTTTAAACGGGAACACTGAGGTGCATAGCCTGAAAAAGGTGAGTTTTTTAGATGTTTGCAGGAGATAGCGAATCAGCCTTCCTGACTGATAGGGAAGGTTGTTCCACCATCGGGGGGGGGGGGGGGGGGGGGGGGGGGGGGGGGGGGGGGGGGGGGGGGGGGGGGGGAGGAGTGGTGGGGGTTGGGAGGGGGTGGTGAGAGCTGAGAGGGGTTGTAGAGTTATGTGCCTTAGCTTAAAAGACAGCATTTACTTGAGATTAGGTGGGTGAGGCCTGGTCTTTATCAGGGGCCTAGACATCTGTTCTGCTGAGCAGTAACAGAAGGAGAGGGAAGAAGAGAGACAGAGAGAAAGACAGATGGTAGGAAAAGATCGAGAGAAAGTACCATGGGCCCATCCCAATACTTTTCCCTCTTCGGCTCTATTCCTCCACTCCCCCGCTACCACTCCTCTCCTTACTAGATGTATGGAGGAGAGGAGATGAATGGATGAAAGGAGAGAACAAGGAAGGAAAGGAGGTGAGGGGAGGGGAGTGGAGGAAAGGAGAGAACGAGGAGGCGTGAAGAAAATTGGGTCAGTTTATCTGCTTCACCGTCATCAAAAAGTCGACGTCAACTATTGAGGAAGAAGCCTTTTCATAATCCTTATCTTTTTGCTGAGCCCACAAATAGTCCCGTAGCCAATTGCAGATCTTATGTGTGGCCAGACCATTTAAAGCTGCAAAACAGTTTGGAAGTTTCAAGGACAAGTAGTTGCACGTACAATACACAAGCATGTAACTGACATTGTGGTTTGAATTGTGGCACTAATTAATATAGTACGTAGCCAGCATTAGATCAAAGTGAACATCCCATAGTATACAGTGTGCTGTAACTCCAGAATACCATTGTGACTGATGTCTGGACAGAGCACTAATTTGCCTCATATAGAATATGAGGCTATAGTGATACAGCCTACGCTCTGTTGCCAGTTCATTGGATCGCACGTAAGCTAATTCAGAAACATTTCCGTGGATGATTATGTGAATTTGTCACTTCATATTTATCCGAGTTATTGTTTATTGTTCCGCGTTCACGCCGAAGAACAATTATTTCCCGCAACATCCGAAATCGAATTTGTTGGCAATAAATGTGTCTTTTTAAACGGTTGGTTGAATAAAATCATTCTTGCATATTCGTAGGCTGAAATAATGGTAGCCGCCATGATTATTTGTGTTTAGAGTCGAGCTCGTTTAAGCAGCAGTCCCACGCGAGGGAGGGAGGGAGGGAGGGAGGGAGGGAGGGGTAGTGGAGGAAAGCTGGATGCACCTGTCATTTAGGGCACGTTCTTTTCCGCCCTTGGATTCTGAGAGCTGTGTCACGCCAGATACTTCATCAGTGGACCGTGCCACGTTGCTAGTAAACCATCAACTAAAGGAGCCATTACGGAGTTACTGTGTGTGATGGGGAAAACCCTGCCAAATACCGTCCTCCCTCCCCAGGCACTGTTTAGACTCATTATGGTCACCTCGTGCCATAATCGGTCCTGATACATTCCAGATTCAGCACGGCCTGTTGGTCCCTCAGCTAGATTTCAGTAATGACCCAGGCCATGTAGGTTCATATAAATATAAAAATTGGATATCAAGAGCTCCGAGTCTATTTGTAAACATTGTAGGAAGTTGCACTGGTTATTGTATTTGTCATACATTTCAACCAATATATACCAGAATTTCTCCCTGAATTCTTTACACAAGGAAACAGAAATGACATCCGTATAGTGTTGCAGATGATAGCACTGTTGCCTCTCGGCAAGAAGGTCATGGGTTCAAATCCCGCCCGGGGCCTTTCTGTGTGGAAAGTGCGCATGTTCTCCTTGTGTCTGTATGGGGGTAGACATGCAGGGTGTAGGCTACTTGGAGGGGAATGAACAGGGCATTGCTGTAAAAGAGCATCTGTGCTCAGTCACCCTACCCAGCATAAATAAAGGTCAGCTAAAAAAAAAAAAATTGATTTCTTTGTGCATGAAATGTATTTCAATGTCGCACATTAAAATTCCTTGCTGTGCCACCATTTCGATTCAGCCAGAATCTAGAGTGATAACAATTAGCCGTTCGTTAGGCGAATGTAAATTGGCTAGCTGCGCTAGCCTGCCCCTTACGAAGCCACACGCTGGACGAGGGTGATGTTTCATTTAGGATCGCAGCATCTTATAAACAGCCATGAACATAATGAGTCCATCCAACATGATGAAGTATGGCCCTTTTACAAATGCTATCTTAAAATAAACTGGCCATTTTGGTTCCCCAACTTCTACTTCCATACCCCTGCAGATAATTCAGCCTGTCATCATACCTCGGAGTGGGTACACTCATGGTTAGACTGCAAACGACTCATTGCCTGGCAGTTATTGTCATCTTTGATGGATATTAATGCAAACCTGTTGTCTCTCATGCCCAGGCACAATCAATCACCAGGAAAACCTGTCACGGCAGCTGTCAGTTCCCCACCAGAGAGGGAGAGAGAGAGAGGGAGGGAGGGAGAGAGGGATGGAGGGAGGGAGGGAGGTGGAGAGAGAGGGAGAGAGGGAGAGAGGAATGGAGGGAGGTGGAGAGAGAGAGAGAGGGATGGAGGGAGGGAGGGAGGTGGAGAGAGAGAGGGAGAGAGGGATGGAGGGAGGTGGAGAGAGAGAGAGGGAGAGAGGGAAGGAAAGTGGGAGAAGGGGGAGGGAGAGGGAGTGGAAAAGAGTGGGAGAGAGAGGGGGGGAGAAGGAGAGGGGGGAGAGAGAGAGGGGGAGAAGGAGAGGGGGGAGAGAGAGAGAGGGGGAGAGGAGAGGGACCAAGCCTTGACCAACCCCACTTCTGTGGTTCTATGAGTGAAATTGAAAAAAAGAGAGAGAAAAGGTAAGCCAGACAGAGATGAATTGTGAGAGGATGGCATTCAGGAGCATTTTTATTATCGCTTTCCAGACTTTTGACCGTTACTTTTTTATTTCAAGGCTTCCCCTGCCACCTGCTAATGTCAGAAGGTTCAGAAATTATTTGAATTTTTTTTCTATTTATATTATATATTATATATTAATTTAAATATTCACATTATAAAAAACATCCGTGCTGCAGAGAATACTGTCTAGGGAAGTTTAAAAAACAGATTTTTCTTTCTTTTTTTTTTCTTCAAAATGAGTCCCTGACATTCATCAAATATAAAATACTATTATAATAATACTATTCAAATACAGCCTTTATCAAATTCTAATTCACAATGTCTAAAAATCCGGGGGAACCTAAAAGAGGTGTGTAGCCAGACTTCTACACCACATATTAACACAGTGACCACTGCCAGACTAAAGGACAACCTCTCATCTCAAGACGAGCAAAATAAAGGGAGAATAGGAGTTTTCCTAATTGAAATATTACTCGAGGTGTAGTCTAACAAGCCTAGGCAAGCCTAGCTCAGCCCGACCCTGGAGAAAGCCACTTCATTTAACTCCGAAACACCTTGTATAGCAAGGCTATGCCTCCAGCGTTTGTGCATATGAGCAGGTCAGTTATACAGCATTCCTCCACAATTACAACCGTAAAAATACTTACATTCGTTTGAGTACTTTGAGTACTACCTTCTCAAAAGCAGGACGAGCCCTTCCCTCCTAGAGAGGCTTGGTTCAGATGCAGCCACCCCCCCCCCCCCCCCCCCCACCCCCCCCCCCCCCCCCCCTCCAGGCCCGGGACAAGCCGTTTCTCCTGCCCGTGCTGGATGCCGAACGTTCGCCGAGTCACCAGCCATTTTAATTTAAAAGTTATGATTACGTCCGGCCGCGAGAAGAGAAGAGCTCCGGTTGTGCTGCCGAACCTTATTTAACCCGAGTGTTTGCAGACGAGGAGCGGTGGCAGTCGGAGGGCGGGAGGGTGGGGGGGGGAAATTGCACGCTGACACGCCGTTTGAGGACAGCCAGCCACACTGTCAACAGAACGGGGTCGACTGAAGGCAACTGGTGAATGTGCCACGAAACACTACTTTATAAACGCTTCCCCTGCAGGTTGGAATTGCGCAAGCAGAAACCGTTTTCTGCTTTGCTTTGCTTTGCTTTGCTGTTGCTGTTGCTGTAGCTGTTGCTCAGACATCTTCCCTCTCCTGCAGTGATTTGCTTCTTTCCAGGAGTGGTGATGTTGATATTGGGGGCGATGGCACTTCCATTCACTGAGCATGGCTACATGTCTCTCTGGAAATAATTCCAACCAGAAATGAGATGAAACTTAATAAGATGAAACAACAGATTAATGTACACACTCATGCACGTGCACATGCAAACACACACTCTCTGGCGGCATAACATGGCTCTGCGTGGTCTGTTTTCTGAACCACTACAGTTGGAATCGGATTCACACACATTTTATCCAGCCTGCATCACTTTCTCATTTAAGACCTCTGGAGTCTGGCTCACATCGTCCTGTCCCCATGGTGAACACCCATGTGAACAATCAGATTTGGGGGGGGGGGGGGGGGGCTGTGCCCAACTAAACTCTTTCCAGGCAATCTCCATCACATTTCAGGACTGCATAATTACCATTTTACACGTTTGTGGTGCTAATGAGCTTGCTATCAGTCATCAGCAAGCTTTGATCACTGTCATGTGACACCCCGATTATTGGATTATTGGATGAAAGCATTCTATAGAGCTCTGTGATCAAATAGATCAAAGTCAGCAAACTGTAGAGGTCATTGCTAAGGACACCAGTTTATCTAGGGCAGTTTTATCACCTGTGATTCAGTCATCCTTCAGCAAGAGGTTTATGGCCTTCTTGACAATCAATTATCACCTTGCCCTCCCCTCTAATTTGCATCAATCGCCACTGATTGAGAACAGATGATGATTGACAGCAACATCCCCACAGTGGCCCACACTGCTTTCAATGCAAAGAACCACAGACATGCAGCAGACATTTTCTCAGTTTCGTAACTTAAATGGCAGTGTAGGCTTTTTTTAAAAAATCCTGGATTTAAACTTTGTGTTTAAATTTGATTGCAGTCAGTTCAAAAGGAGTCTCCTCTGTCTTTTTTTGGCAGTGTTTAGTGGAAACGTGCTCATAAGAAGAGACTCTACTTTCTGCATCAACGGAGTTCGTTGGAAGAGACAAGTAGCTTATCATTTTGCCTTCTGTGCAATTTTTGGAATGCTTTTTTTTGCCTCTGTTCCAGAACTCCCAGAGTATCCTCGAAGTGCCACGTTCGTGTGCCAATAATGTGGTTGAACGATCCACGGTTTCTTCTGGAGTGCTTGTTGCAAGTTTCTTAGGGGATTTATTAATTTTACTGTGATGTGTGTCCATCAACCTTATTACGTTTCATGAATTCACGTCTATCTGCTCTCAAACTAGTGGATTATTTGTGCCACATTTCCTTAATAACTCGAGCTTTGCCCAAACCCTTGTTGCACAGCAACTCCTTCAGTTTTTCCAGCACAGCAGTAATTCACTGTAATGCCCATTCCCGGGTCTACAAACCTGGAGTAGAAACAGGGATTTTCCAGGTGAACAAAACAGGTCAAGTGTTGGTCTCACCTGGGTTTCAGCAAGACATATTATTAGATAACTACAGTACATTGAGATGGACGATTAGTTTCAAAAGACAAAAACTGGACATCTCAGCTTTTCATACAGTATGCTTCAAGAATGTTTTTCTCTTCTTATGGATTGTGTCTGTTTTTGCCATTTTATAATGGTTTAATGCAGGAAAATCTTGGCTTACAGTGCATTGGCACGCCGACATATCAACTCTCAGCCAATTAAAAGTCTGTATTGTGGTTAATTCCCAAAATACACTCCCCTACCTAACCTATCAGACTGCACAGCGGAGGTCTCTGAGCCGTCATGGTTGGAGGGCGTTGGGTCTGAAGATGTCAAAGACGATGCCGACGCACCTGTTCGCCGAACAGCGCTTCGATCTCGAGCGTAACAACTTTTACCCGCCTGTCAGTCCTCGTTTGCCCTTTCCTAAATCCTTTCTGCGCCAACTCCAGAGTGCTTCTAAGGGATGCATGGTTCTGTTAAGATACCGTGGCAACTGCACTGATGTTGCTCAACAAAGAACAAAGCCCCTCTGTATCTGGAACGACCTTGTTGGAGATCGATATAAAAAAAAAAGAGGGTACGCTTCAAACCGAAAAAAAAAAAAACACACACATGCTCTACCTTTAAGACTCAGCATGGATCAGACACGGGGGAAGATTTGCAAAGCACTTTTATTTATTTTTTTCTGGAGCCGTGACAGCCTTTCAAAGGCCCTCTGCGGCCTGAAACTGAAGTGCATTGTTGATGTGGAAGAGGAGGGCACTGAAATGATCGGTGCTGAAAACTCAGCAAGATGACACAACAAAATCAATTTCCCTGCGCAGTTCCTCTGGGAATTTGCATCGGAAGTTTGTTCAGCAGAAAGAGCCTCCTGTTCATATTGTCCTTTCATTGTTCGCAGGGCAATAAAAACACATCCTTGGACATTTTTTAGTTTCCTTGTTAAGTGGAAAAAATTGCACTCGTGAATATCAAAGCCAACAGGCAACAACCAACAAAGATAACGATCTTAACGGCATCAAGGTGGGGAGAGTACATCATAACGCAAAATATCTCTGACAACCTTTTAATAGCTTTAATATGTTAATATCTCTATAATATGTAATGTCTCTGCTTAAGCAGCAGTGAATGACGCGCGCGTGTTGCCAGAGGCAGCCGTGTAGCATGGCCCTCTCTGTCAGCGCTGAGGTTTTATTTTAACGCCTTTTCACATCCTGGCCCCCGCTGTGTGGGCTAGCGTGCATCACTTCAATTACGCCGGCGAGGTGTGACTCATCGCCCTCCCGCGACCCGCCGGGGAAAACTCAGGAAGCCGCCGGAGGCGAAGCGGCCGAGGAAGAGGACTCGCAACCTCTGCTTCAGGCCGCTCGGCACGTGCGGCACATCGCAGGAACACACGGGGAACTCTGCGATAAAATCGTCCTGTCTCTGATCGAGAGGGTGACGTTTTTTTTCCTTCTGCGATAATTGAGTACACTGTACGGGTGGCTTGCAGAAGTGTGGGAGCAGCAGAGCGAAGTGTGTTTGTGTAGATTTAAGGCATTTCGATTTGAGATCAAAAGATGAACACGAGACCAACGTGCGGACGATGAGCTTTTATTTCATAATATTTACACACGTATACGTTGTGGGCTGCCATTGCACAGAAACAGCAGACTTGACTCTTAGGCTGCATCTAAGTTGTATTTAATTAGCCTAACTGGCTATCAAAATGTGACCCAATAGTCCTGTCTAACTCACTGACTCAACAAATAACTGTCTGTTTATTCAAACTTTTGACTGTTCAGGGTGGAATAAAGTATTTGCTGCAACTCTTTAAAAAAAAAAAAATCTTTTGCACACCACTGCACATTCAGACAGTTACACACAATTGATTATATTTCACGTAAATTAATGGCTTTTATGTCATTTGAAAACGGAGTCCTCAGTCACTGCTCTCAAAGTCACTGCATAGCCGTTGGTGTCACGCACCCCCAGCAGCATTAACACTGTGGGGCAAGAGCAGCAAAGCTTCTTCCCCAATGAAATAATAACAATTTGTTTCACACGGTCGCGTTGTCATGCTCGAGCAAACTGGATGTGCCGAGTCAATTTTTCATTACGGGCCATTTGCCACAGCTCAATGAAACGGATGGGAGGACGGTTCTCCACTGTCATACCTGTCCCATTACAGTGGCAGGAGTAGCCGACTCACGAGTACAGCCAGTTTATTTATTTACCGGTAAGCAGTTTTTTATGCAAAATAACTGCTTGTGTTTTTTATTAAGGCGATTGGTATGGGGAGCACTCTCCCCAACCAGCCCCTCCCCTCTCTCTCTCTCTCTCTCTCTCTCTCCCCTCTCTCTCTCTTCCTCTCGCTCTCTCCCTCCCTCTCTCTCTCTCTCTCTCTCTCTCTCTCCCCCTCTCTCTCTCTCTCCTCTCTCTCTCTCCCTCCCTCGCTCTCTCTCTCTCTCCCCCTCCGTCTCTCTCTCTCTTTCTTTTGCTCTCTCTCCCCCTCCCTCCCCCACTCTCTCCCTCTCTCCCTCTCTCTCTCCCCCCCCCTCTCTCTCTCCATCCTGTTGCTCCTGCCACTACACCACTTTGCCAGCACCCTGGGCAACACCGTATTGGCAGTCCCGATAATTAAATCGTCAGAATCCAGCTGCCCACCGTAACCCACTCCAGCTTCGGACAATCAGGTCCCATCAGCACCCCTAAGAGAAGGAGTAGGCCGGCAACTGGGGGCTTCACTGAGGCCCTGTAGCCTGAACGCCCCTACGCTACATGGCCAAAGTATACGGACACCTGACGTCCAACATCTCATCCAAAATTATGGGCGTTCATATGGAGTTGGTCAACCCTTCGCAGCTATAACAACCTCCACTCTTCCAGGAAGGCTTTATATGAAATGCCTTCACTGGAACTAAGGGGCCTAGCCCAAACCATGAAAAACAGCCCCAGACATAGGGGTGTCCACATAGGTTTGGTCACATAGTGTACCAATAGTTTTTATTTTCATAGAGACGGGCACAGAGGAATGACACCTGTTCACCATACTCACCTTGCACTCCCTGACACCCCTTAGCCATGTTTTCCCCCTCACTGAAACCTGCTGACACTTCACTAATCCCACACACCTTACGGCTAACTTTACCTGTCTGTCTGCTTCATCTGTGCCACGTCTCCATGACAACACTACACTGGGGGTGAATGTGGACAGATATAAGCACTCGTAGACAGGCAGTAATATTTCTTTAAAAAGGTGCTTTAAAAAAAAATCAAATATAATTCTGAAAGGCTTCGGCCAACAAGAACGACAAACAAAGCCCTCTGGGCTTTGATCAGCAAGTCTGACTCGCTGATGCATTATATTTTTAAAAATTCAATAATGAATAGGTAGTATTAAAGTCCCTGCTGCTCTTTCTGAGTTGTGTTGCTCTAATGAATGTTTTTTTTGTTCTGCAGCTAAAACCACTCATACCCCACTCAGCATGACAGCACTAATATTAAAAAGAAAAAATGGTATCATTTGGATCCAATACCCTTTTCTCTTTTGTAATTTGAAATTTTAATTTTTCATAATGGATAGTAGCAGCCATTCCTGAGTTCCTGATTCAAGCACAGGCGATGTAGACTCAGACTTGAGTACTGGTCACTTGAGACTCCATTTTGACTCAAGGTTAAATGACTTGACTACAACACTGGTAGTCAGCTATAAAAAATGATGATGGGCAAACATCCATTGACCTTGTTGACTGAGCTACATCACAAACACAGTGATGACCCAATGGCAGAGAAGGACTTGGGAACCAGGTAAGTAGGATGCAAAAGTATTTTCAAAAGAACTTGGCGAAACCCTAACTGTCGAGTGTGTACATAAGTGAATTTTTTTTAGAAATGTAGTGTACTTACAATCCCTGGATGATATACTTATTTCTGGGGTTCTGCTGAGTGTATTCAGGGCCACATTTTTCAGCAAGTAAACCACCCTTTTTGGGAGAATGTCTCATAAATCAGAGAGAAAAAGCAGACATAAAGTTTAGTAGACAGTACATATTTTAAGGACGCAGTAGTTTGGAGGATGTTTCAGACCCAGCCAAGGAAACTACAGAGGAACACAAGGAAGTAGTAGAAGTGCCGGTAACCATGCAAACAAACGCAAAGACCAAGCAAAGAATGGCCAGGGGAAAAGAGCTTAAATACAGAAACAAAGAGCTGAGTGAAACGAGAAGACACTTGCAAACGAGACAAAATCAATCATAATAAATCTTATGATAGTGACTCAGAAAATAGCGAGTGGAGAAGGGAGAGGCTAAAAAATCTGACCGATTAGGAACGGGGTTTTGGCGGCCTCTAGAGGTTCCTAGGCAGAACTGCCCAGACTGGTGGAATGTAGTGGCATGTTACCCAGCAGCTCAAGGCTTGAAGTCAACAGCAATGACTGCGTAGAAAAGAAAACTAGCGAGTCAGTCGCACTGTGTTTAGCTCTTTTCCCTCCACCGGCACGTAAGGTGAGGGAATCAGAAGTACAATGCACTGTACAGTAACTCCAGTAATCCAAGTTTTGGGACATGTTCAAGCTCTGCTTCCAACCAAGGTTCACTGTTCTCCGTTACGGAGCAAATAAAAGATAAAAGGGTAGAATTCACGTTATTTTTAAAAAAAAAAAGTGAACCCAGTTATATTCCCGTTTCCTCTCTCTCCCGTACCTGGAGCACATCTACAGCGCTCATGGACAGGTGACATCGCGTGCTGCAGGCACGCATCTCATTTCCGGACACACATGACTGCCTCTAAGAGACAATATGTCTGGGAGGGCCATCAGGCCCATGTGGGCTCTCATAATCACACGTAATAAAAACCACAGAAGAAGAACGACGGCCCTGGGCTCCTATTCTGTACAGAGAGACAACCAGGAAGAGCAAGGTTACAGCGACAATCCTTCACGTTGACATTTTTGTGGCAATATCCACTCGATGGATCTACATTCTGTAATTGGTTTTCTATATGCTATTTTTCATTGGAGCTGTTGGGTACGGCAATCTCTCCAGGTATTCATATACGATAACGCACGCAAGGAACTTGAATGTCAAAATGTGGAAGAGCACAAATAGCTATTTAGGCAGTCAGAGCAGACACTTGATGCATTTCATAATTGCTTTAGGTAAAAGATGTTCGATGAATTCATGTTATGGTAATCAAGATATTAGCTAACCGTCTCCTTTTTTTTTTAGTTTTACGCTGTAGAAAAACAAACAGCGAGTGTCTACTTTCATCATACTTACGCAGTCGTTACCTCCCTTATTTGTTTCGGTTGATGTCTCTAACAGTAAAATTTATCAAATGTAACCACATCTGTTGACACTTTGTCTTTAAAATTATGTTTGACGTGTTGCTCAATGGTCCAGGTCAGGTGCCACTGCTGACCGTCTCTGGGCGCTCTTCTTTCTCACAAATATGTTACATCTGGATCATCTTCTAATAAAATTAAACACTCAATGTGCTCCTACTGCTAACCCCCCCCCAAGCAAACCATACCGCCTTGTTTGGGGAGTTCAAATGGAACTCTGGGATTGGGAGTATGCAAACAAAATGTTGTCACCAGCGGTCACCAATAAATGTTGCCAAATCCACTAAAACCTAAAAAATTAAGGATAGGCTCTTTAAGGCGTTCTGTCTGATGCCTTTTAGCTGACTGCAGCACTGAAAAGACAATTTATACAGTTTATACAGACAATTTATACCTACCCAGCATAATGGGTAAGAAGCATAATGACCTTCTTAGACCTAAAGGTCACAGATTAGATTCACCGGTAGGACATTGCCATTGTAACCTTGAGCAAGGTACCCAGTACTGTTGCTTCACTATGTATATCCAGCTGTGTAAATGGATGCAGTGTAAATTCTGTGTAAAAAATGCTGTGTGAGTCGCTCTGGATAAGAGCGTCTGCTGACTGCCTGTAATGTAATGTCATGTAAAAACCACTTTTGGCACATCGGTGCTGGATACCCCCAGAACCCACAGCCTTCTTTGTGACTAATTATTTTCTTCTTTCTCACGTTCTTGTTATTTTACTTCTTTGCGGTAGCACTAGTTGGAGGAAGGAGAGGAGGAGGAGTGATGGGCATTACTACCTTTTGCAAGAGGACAAATCACTACAAAGCCGCACAATCTACGGAGAGGGAAACTGTGATCCTTCTCTTTGTTCGTGTATCACCTGCTGAATACGCTTAGCGCACACTGGGAGGATGACTGTAACAGGTGTCTCATTGTGTCAGAAAGTGCCTTTCAGAAAAGAATGGCAGGTCTGACACTTAGGTTTGCAAAGGAACTTATTAGATGGGAAAATACTAGTAATATACTGTATAATAGTGCAAATGAGTGAGGCATTTAACTTCTCTCTGTATAGAGATTACATTCTTGTCCACCTTCACTCAAGGGTATATCATATTGTACAATTTGACACAAAATGTTCTTTTCCTTTTTGCAACCGTTTAATATTGAGATTAGTGGGGTCATATTCGCCTTAATGTGGGTTTTTTTTTTTGCCATAAAATCGACAACAATGCAGAATATAAAAAAAATGGAAGCAGAGTTCAGATTTCAGTATAATGAATATTCTGTTTATAAGTACAAATTGTGGAAAGATTCCCTGTCTGTTTTTTTTTTTTAAATAAATGCGTTGTTTAATCCACATCACTCAGGGGAAAATGAGAAACCTTCCGATTCCTCCTTGTGTCATTAGGAACATACACGCGCGCTTCGTATTGGGACATCCATCACATTAATGCATTACTGCCGAACACTAAACCCCCTCTCTCCACCGTAGCCTGGGAGGAGAGAGAGAGAGAGAGAGAGAGAGAGAGAGAGGGAGAGAGAGAGAGAGAGGGAGAGAGAGAGAGAGAGAGAGGAGAGAGAGAGAGAGAGAGAGAGGGAGAGAGAGAGCAGGGATGACATCTCAGCTGCTCCAGCTCAATATTCTGCTGAAGAGCACATTTATTTTAATAGCCTACTTAGTCCGGCGTGGGTTTCAGTTATTTACCAAAGTCAGCAGAGGGTGAAAGTTTGATGTGAGACTGCAGATTTATCATTCACACTGTTAAACAGTTTAATTTAAAGTGCCAGAGAAGCAATGCAGAATTAATAAAATTTCATAGCTGGACATTGACTTTAGAAATTTTGGTTCAGTATCCATAGCAACTGTGCCAACATTTTATTTGAGCCTATAATCCTCTGCAAGCTCAATTCTTTAACTGGTGAATATTGTATCGCTGCTGGTCCTCCATAACTTGGGGCATTTTCAACTCGCCATTCTCAAAAAAATTTCGCGTCTGATCAGAAGTCTGTTTTTGGTCATGCAAGTGCTATAAAATGTAAAGGACTGTTTTTATTCATGAAGAATAAAAAGCCTGGTTTTCAGAAACCGGCGTGTCAATGTGTGGAATAGCCTGCCAGGTCACATAGTAGAGGCAGCAACTCTGGGGATTTTTAGAACCAGGCTTGTACGGTGTTAGATACTATCTAGCCTGTAGGTAATCAGAGCACTAGGTACAATTTAGTAAGGAAAATGGCAAGCTTTGTTGGGCTGAATGCCCTGTTCTTGTCATTATGTCATGTCAGGTTATGTTACAGTATGTTATGTTATATTATGTCCATGCTCTGCTATGCTATGGTATGCTATGTCATGTTATGTGTCAGCCTTCAATCTGTAAATAATGGCGGCCACTCCCCGCTCATGATTGTAATGACTGATTGCTTTATTTATTCCTTATGCTAGTGTATGTCCAGGTCTCTCCACGGGGGAGGCTGATCATCTCTAGCTTAATGACGCAGTGCTTGCATGTACACCAGTCTCTCGTGGGGCTGCTGTTCTGGGAGTATCTGTCATCAGCTAGGGGTGCTAGTGAATTAGCCGAATCAGTGAATCTTCTGTAATTTTTATTTATTTTTGGCTATTTGCACTCGTTCATAAATCACTCATTAAACCATTGCAAACCAAGGCTACAGCTAACCTGCCTTGGTGTGACAGGGGCATCCATTTTGATTTAGCTGGCTCTTGGCAGTCCACTGCTCTTGCCAATGGACCAGACCAGTATTGCTTGTTAATAGGCCCTATGCCGTAAAATGGATGGACTTACTTCCCATGCTCATTAAAAATCAGCCCAAATTCTGACATTCCCCAAAATGATGAAATGCTGGGGTTTCAGCGCAAGGTTTCGTAAAGGTGCAGGAATGGGTTTCCCCTGTCGAAAGATCAAATGCATGCAGAATGAAGCACGGGGTAAAAACAACATCAAATAATTAATAGGTTTTAGTTCTTGTTTTCAGTATCACTAACAAGCCAGTACCAGGAGCATCTGAGGGGTTCTGTTGGAAACATGCCTTAAAAGCTAATAAGGCATGTACTCAGGTGCTAGGCCATGCAAGGACTAAGAAACAAAAAAAAAAAAAAACAAACTGGAAACCAATGCAGGGATTTTAAAATGTGAGGGTGTGATGTCTTGGTCAATAGCTGTGCAGCGGAGTTTTGTACTAATTAAAACACCAGCGTCCAGCAATCCATCCTGCTGATAACAAAAGCATACATTAGCCTCTCTGTGCTTGCTCAGGAGGGAAGTGGCCAGACTCCTTGCAATGTTCGGTGATTTAATCAAACTCTCCCGCATTAATCTGGCCCCGCATCTCAATAAAGACGACTTTGCTCACCACATCTCAGCACAATGCCAAACCCTCTTTCCCTCCTTTCCCCACCCCCTGCTGTCCCTTCCGGTTCAGCGCAGTCACCTGATGTGTGAGCTATGGTAAAGGACATCGTGCTAAATGAGAGCCAGCGCATGGTGCTGAAGAACGGGGACGTGCTGAACCTGGTGTCCTCTCCTGGACCTACTGCCGCACAGCCCAGTATTATGGATAGAATCTTCTCAGGGGTGGTGGGGACTTAAAATGGCCGTCTGTTACCAACCCCTCGGTGCCAGTCAAAAGCATCCCAGAGACTGTAAGACAATTGCTTGTCTTTCTGGGGGTTTACACTGGGTGTGGTTACTTTGGTTTTTAACGTATAAGAGATTCTTTGAATGTACTGTGAACTTTTGTTTTTTCCAAACATGAAACATGCATATTGTTTTCTTTGAGAGAAATTCATTACATTCTATCGACTATCTGACTAACTGCTTCTTAATTTGATCAATATGTCCCTCAGAATCATTCGCAGGTGGCCTTTATGAGATTAAATGATCGATAAAAAGCGGGAGACTCATCAATACAGCATTTTCTTTATTTGAAAATTGTTCGCCAAACTGCCTGTTACAGCAGGAATTTGTGTAGATAAAACCAGATAAAAGCCACATTTCTCAAAGCAGTTAACCTGAATAAATCAATTGTTTTTGCATTTTCTTCAGTCTTTGAGCTGAACCACGAAAATTCTTCACTCGTATACATTCTTCATCATTCACACGTAAGTGAATGTTTGGAACACTCACAGTGAATATTTAAACGGTGGGAAACTGTCACTGTTTCAGTGTTCAGATTTCCTTGTAACTACCTTATAACTTGTGTTGGAAAAGTAAAACTGGTAGGCCACTTGCCTGAACACACACAATACAATTCTATCTAAATCTAAATCTGTGTTTGGCAGTGTTCTGTCTGAGAAGAGGGGGAGACATAGCTCAGGAGGTGAGAGCGGTTGTCTGGCAGTCGGACGGTTGCCGATTCAATCCCCCGCCCTGGGCGTGTCGAAGTGTCCCTGAGCAAGTCATCTAACCCCTAATTGCTCCCAACAATCTGATTGGTACCTTGCATGGCAGCCTTTCACCGTTGGTGTGTGAATGTGAGTGTGTGTGTGTGAATGGGTGAAAGAGAGGCATCAACTGTAAAGCCCTATATAAATGCAGCCCATTTACCAGCAGAAAAAAATCTGTGACATGAGAGTCACGATGGTTACTGAATCCACCAATCATAGAATTGGAACGTTTGCCCAGTGTAGCATCAAAAGCGTAGCATGGTACATAGCCTAGCATAACATAACAATGACAGCAAGCCATTAAGCCAGACTATGGTTCACCATTTTCCTACCACTATGGGTACCTAGTGCTCACCGTTTACTTACAAACTAGCTAGTATCCAACATTGTGTCAAGCCCCCTTCCCAGAGCTTGTTCCTCTTCTACTGACCTGGCCAGCTATTCCACGTAGTGAACACTCTCTGCGTGACGAAACGCTCAACGTCCTGTGCGGAATTAACCTTTTGCTAATCCAGCGGCTGTTGCCGTGAGTCTCTGGCAGGATTTACCGAGCTTTATCGCTTCCGTGCGCGGGAAATATTGAAAAGAGTCAAAAACCTCGCTTGGCAGCGCTGAGTGAACGGAACCAAATTAGCGGCAAGAAAAACGAGCGCCTTTTCCTGGCAGGTGCAGCCGTTGCTGACAGAGGTGCAGCGAGGAGCGGGCGCTCTTTTAAGAGGCGAGAAGAGGGAGAACATGTTCACCTCGTTCTTCGTGTAGCCCGTAGGCTGGAAGTGTGGCCGGGCGAGCAGACAAAGGTCCGTTCGAACGATTGGGAGAAGATCTACGACCTGCTTCCGCAGGGTATCGAATCCACCTCAGACCCAAAACAAGCCGGAGCTCAGAGCGTTTTGTGTGGCTGGGCTGCCCAGCGCAAAGACCATTAGCCGTTGTAACTCACCGGCTGGCTCACGTTGTCAGGCCGTTGGCCCTCTGTCAGGCCTGGGATACACTGAACACCACCACACGGGGCACTCAAAGGCCCATCCAAACACACACACATGAAAGAAAGAGCCAAGAACATTTGTACAGCAAATGGAAGGCCTGGAAATTTGTGGGGTTCTGCCACTTTTTTACATGACCTCTTTTCAGAGGAGCAGAACTGCAGAAGTGGGCGATTCAGGGGGGTCAGGGGTCATTCAGGACTTTGCCTGGTGCATGTCCAGGTAGCACCATTAATTTGGGTAAGGATGACATTAACGCTTTTGTAAATTGGTACGGTAACTTCCTGCAGGCCAAAACCTGACCTGATGTTCAGGAAGAGCAAGCAGAATGTATAAGTCTTAAAAATGCTTCTCAATGGTTAGTTAATTGACTAGGCCCTAGCTGACAAGAGAACTATACCGTTAAGATTTAAGGAATGTTGCACATTTAGTGGAAATTAAGCTTGTGATTGTCCATATTTAGCTGCCTGTTGTGTGCCTTTGATTTGATGCAGTCCTGATTGTGGATGAGGATTGCATCAAATCAAAGATACACAACTCCCCGAATGTTTAGTGGATTTAGTGAGGATCAGCCTTTCCTTTAAGCTATTTGATTCAGAGCGGTGTGTGAAGCACTGGCTTTCATCAAGCTAAAGAAAACAAAGACTATACTGCACTGGCTGGTCTATAGCCAGGGCTACTTAAACTGGCTCATAATCTGAATAAATATCAATGAAATAATGATTGTATGTTTACATTACTGTCACTAGGCAGGTGCTGTTATCCAGATCAACATGGAGAACATCAGTGTTACTCTCAGGAATACAAAAATGTAGTATCACCGAGAAAGCAAAAAATAAAAATTGAAAGATTTTTTTTTTTCAAAGGCTCCTTGGGTCATTTGTTTTGTCTGGAGCCGTGACATAGACCACAAGCTCTGGGATGCACCTTGCCATATTTTTCTTCATTTCTACTCTTTATCCTAATTTACTTGAAATCTGAAGACATGCATTTTTTAATGTGATATATAAACTATTAAGTTGACCTCCACTCATCCATCCATCCATTATGTAACCAGCTTATTCCTGGTCAGGGCTGCTCATCACCATAGACATTACGGCTGAGATAATGGGCGGAGAAAGTGCGGTAGCTTGTCACCATAGACGTCACAGCTGAGATAATGTGCGGCAACAGTAGTGCAGCTTGTCACCATAGATATGGCTATGTATGAGAAGAGCGGACCCTTCCATATTGCAGCGAAGATAATGAAAAGCTAATGGTACTTGAGGTTTTAACACTATTCCAGGAATAATTTGCAAGTAGGGAAACATACGCAATATGAGAGTCTGTGCAGGGAAGGCTCCATTGTTTTTGACAGTGAGGCAGGGGTGATGCTCAGGTCAGCCAGCTCTGTGCCTGAGACATTACGACAGGAATAACGTGCATGTATGATAAGCCAATGCTTTATGCGTTATGGTAGAGATGGTGTTCCAGGAGGACAGCTTCAGGCCATTGACACACTATGGCAGGGATAATGTACATCAAGCCAGTGCTTTATACTCTATGGTAGAGATACTGTACATGTATATCAAGCCAATGCTTTATACTCTATGGTCGAGCTAATGTGCATGTATGTCCAGCTGATGATGTATACATTATGGCAGAGATGATGGCAAACCCTCAGGCCTGTGACATTGTGGCAGGGATAATGTACACGTACGGCAGCTGCCCCCCCCTCCCCCCCCCCCCCCCCCCCCCCCCCCCCGGCATTGTGCCGAAGTCATTTCGTGGAAATGAAACCGGTCCGGCTCTCCCCGACTCTGGGGCGCGATAATATTGAAATGATTCTCGCGGGCTCGCCCACTTGTGACCAGGGTTTAATTCAGCGAGTGTCCTTTCCACCGGCTTCACCCAAACACAATGGCTCACGTTTCAGAGGTCGGTCAAATTTATTCCGGCATTACAGACAATACATTAGAGGCATTTAGCAGACATTCTTATCCAGAGTGACTTGCACATATGCAGTAGCATTTTTTACATAGCACTTACATTGCATCCATTTACACAGCTGGATATGTACTGAAGCAATGCAAGGTAAAGTGCCTTGCTCGAGGGTACAACGGCAGTGTCCTACCCGGGAATCAAACCCGTGACCTTCAGGTTACAAGACCAGCTCCTCACCCATTATACTGCACTGTAGTTCGATGGGTAATGAACTTGTGCTGCGGTGACCAGACAGTGAGCAGAAAATGTCTTAATTGTGCCCGTTCCGCTCCTAATATAATGAACAGACTGAGAGTGACGGTGTCATATGTTCCCTCATTAATAACGTGTTTGTGTAATTCTGCATATTTATTTTCTCTCCTCGCTCCTCTGATTGCCTCGTCACTGTTTCTATTTATGCTAATCACTGCAGACGGCTCGCTGCAATCAAGAGCAGCTTCTCACGTTTTTTTTTTTTTTTCCTGACTCATAATTTTAAAAACCCTAATTTATGACTGTGAAAGTGTGACTAAATTCTGCAGTCAGACTGGAAACTGAAAAATAGATAGATGCGAAGTGAATGCAAATGACAAGTTTGCCCGAGTCTGTGTACAAATGGTTTAAAAACTTTTTTTTTCCTTTTTCTAATTTCTGTAAACGTTTTCTGTGCCGTGTATAATTATTGTCTCATTACTCATTAGAAAAACTTAATCACTGCTGGCTTTATTAATAATGTTTACAGAAATAATTATTTGCACATTATTTCTTTTAATACTGTCAAATGACTTCTCTTTACATTGTGTAACCATCCTCACGTCTCTCCTCCCAACACTGTGTAAATACAGTCTCGCATACACAGCGTATGTATGTATAATGGGTAAGGAGTTGGTCTTGTAACAGGTTTGATTCCCCGTTAGGACACTGCCGTTGCAGCCTTGAGCATGGTACTTAGCCTGCACTGCTTCAGTTTACATCCAGCTGTATAAATGGATGCATATTTATAAATGATATGTAAGACAGTTGTGTGGAAAAGAGCATCTGCTAAATGCCTGTAATGTAATGTCACTATAGCCTCTTTTCCTGTACCTCCTCTCATTGTCCATCACCTGTGTTTACCTATCTCTTCCCAGCTTGTGACATTATCTATCATCTGCAATGTCACGTCACTGTAGATTTTTGATGAGAGAAATTGCCTCTTAAGATGAATAAAGACACGGCGTGACTTTGTGTGTGTGTGTGAGTGTGTGTAAGAGAATGTGTGTGTGTGTTTGTACTGCTATCTTTGTGGGGACCAAATGTCCTCACAAGGACAAAAAGATGAGGAAAATTACGGGAAGTGAGGACATTTTGCTGGTCCTCACAATTTCAAGAGGCTGTTTTGGGGTTAAGCATGTCTCCTGTCTGTGGGGACTGGTGTGACTCTGCAGGGCTGTGGTGTCTCCTGTCTGTGGGGACTGGTGTGGCTCTGCAGGGCTGTGGTGTCTCCTGTCTGTGGGGACTGGTGTGGCTCTGCAGGGCTGTGGTGTCTCCTGTCTGTGGGGACTGGTGTGGCTCTGCAGGGCTGTGGTGTCTCCTGTCTGTGGGGACTGGTGTGGGCTCTGCAGGGCTGTGGTGTCTCCTGTCTGTGGGGACTGGTGTGTGGCTCTGCAGGGCTGTGGTGTCTCCTGTCTGTGGGGACCGGTGTGGCTCTGCAGGGCTGTGGTGTCTCCTGTCTGTGGGGACCGGTGTGGCTCTGCAGGGCTGTGGTGTCTCCTGTCTGTGGGGACTGGTGTGGCTCTGCAGGGCTGTGGTGTCTCCTGTCTGTGGGCACTGGTGTGGCTCTGCAGGGCTGTGGTGTCTCCTGTCTGTGGGGACTGGTGTGGCTCTGCAGGGCTGTGGTGTCTCATGTCCCGGTTCAATCCAGACCATAATCTCAGAGAGACACGCCGTCCACGGCCATAGCTGTCTGACAGGCAATCATCCGCCTGACTTCCTGTTCCTGTGGCATAGATTGAGCCATTATCAACATCTGCCTCAAGTGCTTGACCTATGACCTCTGAACTGCAGCTATGATGATAAAGATCAGGAAGGTACGGAGGCTTTCATGAGGCTTTTACTTTCCCCCAATGGCCTTTCCACTGCACAGCTCCGCAAATGATTTCAGTTGAAGAATAAATGGACCTTATTTGAGTCGCTCTGAACTCTGTGCTTCAAAGTTTTAAAGATAAATCGGTGTTCAAATTGAGGCCGTCCGAGTTTTCCGACAAATTTACATGAAATTATGCGATTTGTCGGGCTCGTCGGGTTCTAAGCATTCAGTGCTCTCTCACATTAGCATTTCTAGACGGACGTATCCAGGGAAAATTTCAGTTTTCATGTTATTCTGCCTGTTTCTGTGGCTGTGGCATGAAAGGCATCAAAGAAGATGTCTTTTTTTTTTTAATTATGGGCTTTCCAGCTTTATTGGACAGGACAGTGTAGAGAGACAGGAAGAACGGATAAGGGTGAGGGAGGGTCGTGCAACAAAGGTCGCGCGGCCGGCTTCAAACCGCCGATGTCGCGGCTCGTAATGAGCATGTGGACAGTGCTCTACAGGCTACGCCACGAGACGTATACGCTCTTCTATACACTGCACTCTAACAGAGTGTTCATTCTGCAGCTGCTAAATGTTTCTCTCGGCAAACACTGAGCTTATCTTGGCATGCACGTCCCCCGTAGCTTAAGCTATTGAACAGGTCCCTTTGCAACGATATGCACTGTCTGACAAGAGACTGCGGAATCTGTCTATTTTTTTTTCAACCGTTTACAACCTAATGCCAAGCACTCTGTCAGTCTGAGCTTAGCATTAGCGCAGCCAATAATCCACACAGGGTGTCATGAAGTGAAAGATTGTCGGGAATGGTGAAGGTTGCTTTGTACGCTCTCAGCTCCCAGATCAACCGGGCCCTGGTTCTCTTGATAAGGCAAAGACAGCAGTGATTAAGATGTTCCAGATTATTTTTTGTGTGCTCGCTAAAAACCCATTTCACGTGATGCTATCTCGCTGCCGTTTAATTAAGATATTTTGACATCTTGAAAGAACTCATTTGTGTTCGTCAGCCTGTCCGTCCTCTAGAAACCATTCATTCCACACAGTGAAGCCACCTTTCACACATTCACCTGAAGCCGTAAATGTTCCCGCGATTTTACCCGTCAGCGCCATGTGTGAACAGGAGCAGGAGGCCAATGTTGTAGTTCCAAATACAAACCCCCACATTTACATGAATTAGACAACACAGCAGTTTACAGGCTGACTTCTAGTGTGCTGGAGAACACTTTTTTTTGGTTTCACATTTATAAGAAGTCGAACAGCAGCTGTAAAGTGCACTACTGAACAGGAAACGGCTTGTGAGAAATCTGGAAAGTTCCACTTGCTTTTGGATACACGATGGATTACAGAGGGAGCCGGGACAGTTAAAAAAAAAAACGCAGCGACTGGGATTGCAGTTTGTACCTGCCTCTGCAGCTTTATGAGCCTGCTGCTTGCGTCGTGCTGTTCGTCATCATCAGGTAATCTTTGAGCATCCCACTGCTTTCACTATAAATACTTCCTGAATCTCTTAATATTTTATTTGTGTTTTTTTGGGGGGCCCATCATTTTTAACAAGCCTGCTCCCTTTGGAGTGGCAAGAAGACGCGGTATCGCCCGTGTGTGGAAATATTCCGACCGCTGCCTTCAAATAACTATGTTTCATAAAATCAAAACAAGCCTTTTCAGAAACTATCCGAGTGCTTCCAACAACCTAATAAACAGATAAATGTGTTTTATGGAACAAAACTTGAACGAAGACCTGAATTTTCAAACTGCATGTGTCTGCATAGGAGTCTGCCCACTCGGCCAAACCATTATCAACATCTGCCTCAAGCACTTGACCTTTGACCTATGACCTGCAGCGATGATGATATAGACGAGGAAGGGAATGTAATGGACACTAATGGCACAGATAAAGACTCCCAGGGCACGGAGGCTTTCATGAGGCCTTTCCCACGGCCGTTCTCTTATATTTATATAAATGTGTTGCTGTCTCTTTAGTGTGCTTCTGCTCGGTGCTGCAACATCGCCATTTTACAGAATTACAAGGAAACACTTTACAGTAAGGTCACACAAATTGGCATTAACTAATGCGGTTGTTGACGACAAACGACTGAAAAGTTACTCTGTATAACGAGTGGAAGTATTTGTAGATCATTACTTCCTGTTGGGGGCGGCATGGCGGTGCATTCACTCATTTTCAAAGCGAAGCTGCTCGTCATATTTGTGGGAACAAAATGGCCGTTTACTTCCTGAAAATACTCAAACCCCGGAAAAAAAGTATGAACACTACATTTAGAGAAAAGTTTGGCTACTTGACAGCTTTCTCATCCAGTATTCTCAACAGCTATACTCAATAGTTGGAAAGTGTGTTGATTTGGACAAAACCTATGATTATATGAAAACAATCGTTTTGCTTTCTCAAAATCAAGAAAAGCGGTGTGGCCTGATTCCCAACGTGAGATTTGCTTCAGTTACAGATTCTAAGTATTTAATCTTGAGAATGAGCCGTTAATGCCCACAAGTTTTAATTTTTTTTTTTTTTTTTTTTTTTTTTTAAATCCTTGGATATACTATCGCTCTTAATGGAGCTGTTCACTTGAGGCTTAAACGGTTCTGAAATCTCACTCGCTCCGGGTTTTCACGCTCTGAATGTTGTGCGCTCTCCCCGGCTGTGGAGAGGCAGGCGGCGTTCGATTCATCTATAAATAATATTCATATCAGCTTGCTGTTAGCCTTCATAATTCATTCCTGCCGGCTTCTCGCCGGCTTGTGAGCACCCCCGGGGTGCCTGTGCCCGTGTGGCGGGTTGCTGTGTGAGATGGGTTGGTCTCTGCCAGGGCCTTGCAGTACACAAACCCTAATGATTTAACAGCGGAACCTGACAGCGTGTAAGTGGAGGAGTGAGCACCTTAAGGGAGTGAAATACGGGCGGCCCATACCGGCTCTGGAAGGTGGCTTGGGCTGCGGGGATTTTGATTGGATCGGCTTCGGCTGCGGGGCTTTTCATTGGATCAGCCTCAGCTGCAGGGCTTTTGATTGGATCGGCATCCGCTGCGGGGGCTTTTGATTGGATCGGCTTTGACCGCGTGGCTTCGGATTGGCCTTTTGTCAAACAGGATTTTTAGCAGAGCTGTGGACAGCCAATCACAGCCTCCCGGAACAGCGCTGGGTAACAGTGTTTCGGGGGGGGGGGGGGGGGGGGGGGGGGGGGGGGAGTACGGTGAAGGCATGAGCTGAAAGGATTGATGGGAGGAGGGCAGGCGTCCGAATGCTGTGGTGGTCTGCACCACTGACACGAGATGCCGTCTGAGTTTCACTGGACAAATGTGACCGGCGCATGCCAGGTGCTTTAAAGAAGGGAAGCTGGGCTTTAATGGGGCTCTGGTGGTAATGGGATCCTGGTAATTATCACAATAAAACGGACCGGAGTGCTGCTGGGCCAAGGCGGTGCCATCTGACCAGTTCACAGGGGAAAGCGTAATTATCATTAGTGTCCACCGTGGGGTAAGGGAGGACGCAGACAGCCTGGAATCCGCGTTTCATTTCTCTCTGGGTATCCCCGCTGGTCTACTGGGCAACTGAGGTCTGCTTGCTAAAGCTGCACGTTTGGTGTCTTCCTCTGACTCATGTCTGTGCAAGCTTGGCTTGCGAGCTGCAGTGTGAAGAGATGCAACGTGTTTGAGAGAGGAGAGTGTGCGCTAGGCTACACGCTCTTGCATCAATAGCAGAGACTGTAGGTGTTAGCCCTTACAACTGGGGGAAAAAAACATTTAAATATCGGAACAACAACAATAATAAACTTTTGACTTAGTTTTGATACATTCAAGACCAGGCTTGATACAGTGCTAGATATGATCTAGTCTGTAGGTAATCAGAGCACTAGGTACAGTTTATCTGGGAAAATGGTGAGCATTGTTGGGCTGAACAGCCTGTTCTTGTCATTATGTTATTTTATGTTAGTCATTATTTTGTGTCTAGTCTTTTCGGCTGGACCGCAACAGTGGGGCCAGCCCTACAAACGCGAATGTCTGTGACTGACTGAATGATGAAGTTACACCATTGGTCGGCCGGAGAGGTCCAGCCATATACTAGGTTTTGACCTGGTCTTCTTTTTCTAACCCTACTTGTCGTTTACATGCAGAGAAACACTGCATGGCCAGCCAATCACCAGGCAGGAACAAGCCTACCCAACAGCCTGCATTTTGTACACACCAGTGGTCGTGATAGTACTTTTATTCATTTTTATTTTTTTATTTTGCTGACAAATGTGTCTGGAAGGATTTAAGTTTTTTGGACAGATTACTCAAATACCAGCCTCTGGAATAATGTCTATCTGTGATTAATGTGTACTTGATAGGCAGGGGTTTTTAATAATAAATAACAATATAATTTTGCATTTTTTGACTTTGAAAGCTATTTGAAAACAAAATTATCATAAAGATGACATGCACAAATATGCTTTGCACAACAGGATGAATTGGGTGAAAAAATTTTCATCTGTGTGTGTGTGTGTGAGTGTACGTGTGTATGTGTGTATTGAAGCACGTTTTTCTCCTGAGTACAAAGAATCATCACATATGGAATAAAGATGAAAAAATCTCTTTAACGCAATTTTCGCTATTCACCACAGCAAATAGACCCATCTGCATAGCAGACAATGCATTCTTTCGCTCTAGCCTGCAGTGCTGAATAATGCATTTTAAGAAGAAGAGAATCAAACATCAATTTGCTTTTCATATCAACCTCATCTTGAGGCCTATTCAAATTCAACAGGTTTTGATAGATTTTGAGAAGCTGCAGTGGTACTTCATTGCATGGAAGTGGGCTGTGGGTGTTTCATAAGTATTTATGCACAAATTTGGTGACAATGGCTGGAATTCTGTTTTTTTTTTTTTTAAAGATCTACATTAACCATGTAACCTTTTCCTCTTCTCTGTGCTTCTGGTGATTTGGGGTGATGCCTGCGAGAGGTTGCAGTGGATTTCAGACAAAATAAGTGAAATTGTTTAGCTAATGCAAGCCGATATGTGCACCCAACACTGCTAAAAAATGACCAATGCCGTTGAGAAAAGAAAGAAAAAAAAACATCAAGAACAGCCGGTCTGAGAGTGACTGTGAAGAGCGTTCCTCCAAGGACGAGAATATTGTTAGCGAGCGAGTTTCAAAGGGACCTATGACAGCAGTGTTCTTTTGTGCAGTAAAAGTTGCGTGTGCTGCTTGGCGCGCTGATGGAGGCGTTCATTAGCGGGGCTGGACGCAGTCTAAACTGAGCCGGTTAGTCAGAAGCTATTTGCCACTAAATCGCTGTTCCCCCTTTTCCTTACTGATGTCATGTCTTTTAGGATGTGGCTGCAATGACCCCCCCCCCCCCCCCCCCCCCCCCCCCCCTTTCTTTGAAGTCAGTCTGGTTTGTGCGTCCTTCGATCTCCAGTGACTCTTTTCATAGTCGATGGTTTTCAGCTCCTCTGCGGTCAGCACACACATGCAGTGCCTTGAAACAGTATTCACACCCTTCGCACATGGTAGCAGGATCCCTCTTTACGTTTCCTTTCCACTCCAGGTGTGCTTTGAGATGGTTTTTTTTTTTTTTCTTCTTAAGTAAAGTCCTTCCTCCTCGCCACCCTGCCATACAGGCCAGGATTCTGTAGCGCTCCTTGATATTGTTTTCTGTCACGGCTCTTGAAAAAAAAAAAATAAAAAAACATTCTCTCCGTTCTCAGCCGTTGAAGCGAAAGCGATTGCCAGGCTCAGAGTGACTTCCCATTCCCAGCGTCCTCATTGTTTGGTCACGGGGGGTTCGGAAGGACGGCCTTTTCCAGGCAGACCCCGGGAGGGAGGGGGGCTGCAGGTTCCACTCCTCGATTATCCAGCCAATAGCGCTCACTGAGACACAAAGCATCTCGCTGTTTTTTTTTTCCACGTCCTTCTCCTGATCTGTGCCTTTTGATGACTTTATCCCCTGATAGAGCCGAGCTCCTCGGTCTTCGTTTTTGTGTCTTTTGTACGAAATCGCTTGCAGACCGCCGATCCTGCCAAAAACAGCTTCTTTTAATCCTCACATCAGGATAATCACTTTTATGGCACACACATAGAGGTTAATCAAGCGAATTGCATGGGGTGATTTTTTTGCACCTGCAGTAATTTAGAAATGATGGTCTTTAAAAATGTCAATTCCACTGTATTCTCATTGGTATCACTGTATGCCTCTATTTGCTATCATAAACTAATCCAATCTTCCACCATCTCACACATTCCTCGGGACCTTAATCCATTCGCCCTCCACTTCCTTGCCTTGTCATAGACCCCTGTCCGACAGTAACCTTCACCACTAAAACCCCCATCTCAATCCATCTACATACCGATTGTGCACAACCATTGGATATCTCTGAGTCTGAGTCCTTACGTCTTCATAATTTCGAAAGTTGTTTCATGGAACACAAGAGGCGTCGACTCTCTAGAAAAAAAAAGAACAAAGATACTTCACACACATGAAAGATACTTCACTCACATGAATGCAGATATGTAATTACAGCAACAGGCGCATCTTTCAGATGCAGAACATCAGAAACGGACTTACTTTTCATATTTTGCCTCAAAGAAAAGAGGGGTGGCCTTTATAATGAATGAGAGTGTTCCCTGTAAAGAAATCCGCTCAATCACAGATTTAGAGCGAGATTGTACCGTGCTTAGTGGCTCGGTTGGGAGCAGAGGCAATCACAATTGCGAATTTGTATCGGTCAAATAATGGCTCTCCCTCTTTTCTTTTTCCTCGCTGTTTTCAGAATTAAATCAATTCCCTGACTTCACTATAATTATAAGGTGGGGACTTCATGTGTTAAACCCCCTGCCCTGATTGGTCACATACATGCAATATAACAACGTCAATGCTTTCTTCCGCAATCCATAAAGCAGTACTGTCATGGTTTTGGCTGATACCACCAGTTCTTTTCCTTTCTGCGCCTTTTCTTCAGTTATTACGGCCATTGGTTTTTTCATGCACCTTTTCTTCAGTTATTACGGCCATTGAGTTGATTGAATTATACACGTGCAAATTTCTCTTTACAATTTGCACCTGTTGGCGTTTATTTAAACCCCGAGCAAGCCGATAAGCTTTGCTTCAGTGTCACTTACGTTGCACGAGAGCCGGTAATCTGTCAAGCGAGGTAAAGGTAAAGGTAAAGGTAAAGGTAAAGGTAAAGGTAAAGGTAAAGGTAAAGGTAAAGGTAAAGGTAAAGGTAAAGGTAAAGGTAAAGGTAAAGGTAAAGGTAAAGGTAAAGGTAAAAGGATTAAGAGTGCGATATTGGATTGTTGTGGCTATAAAATTAGCACAACAGTCTTTAGCTTATTAGGTTGTTGGCAACAAGTTAATGCCGCAACCTAAACTCAGAATTCTTTCTGTAGGGTGTTACTTTTTCAGCCTCGGTTCGAGGTCTGTTTTCTTTGAGTTGCTCCGTTTTCTGCTCCGGCAGTTTCGTTTTATTTTCAGAAAGATCATACTCCTTAAGCTTTAGTTTTTTTTTTTTTTTTTTTTTTTACCCAGTACGTGGGTTGCGTAGAGCTTTTCTTTGGGATACTCTCCCTTAGGAGTATTGTTTTCCGCTGTCCCCAAGTCTCTTGAGACTTTGTGGTTATTCTACTCTGGTGAATAGCTTAAAGAACCCCCTGTTCAGTCGCGGTTGGTCTCCCAAAACCCCCACTCCCTTACAAGTACATGAACAATTTCTGGACAGAGTGATATTTGGCATATATAAAAGTAATCTCAGCATTTATAAGTATGCCTATTACACACCTCACCCACAAACCTGGCTCATGAATTGATGAATACTTTTTTTTTCCAGGATATCAGATCCCAGTCTAAACTCAATTATACATGCAAATGTAATTTGTCTTTCTTCTCTAAAAATCTACATCAACGATGTTTTCAATGATGTGGTATAGACAAACAAACTTGCATTTGTAAACAGAACTTGAAATTTTCTCTAAAAATAAACATCCCTGGGCACTCCTAGGGCTATAAGTGTGCCAAGCTTGGGCTATATGGTGCTCATCCAGAAGCAGTACTTCCTCGGTGAGGCACCTGGTCTCAGTATTTTTATTTATTTTATTATTTGTTTTTATTATTTTATTATATTTTTTCTATTTTTGTCCTGTTTTTACCAGTCTGTTTTTACTTCTGTCTTTTTGTTTTCCTGAAAAGCCCATTGAATGGCGAAGTTTTATTAGTATTATTATGGACCCCGAGCCCAGGGTTCCTGGGCTCAAAGAAAACCCAATTTCAGCTGGGATGCCCAGTCCTCCCACTCAGTCATTCTGCCCATAGCCAAGGCTGAGATTCTGTCTCAGAACACAACTCCAGCCTCTATTGCGACCAAACATGGAGTATTTCATCATAATGCGGGTAATCAAATGATGATTATTTGGTATGAACTGTATGTAAAGTCCGATTTTTGTCTCGGTGGTTCTCTCTCTCTCTCTCTCTCTTTTCCACCTCTATCCTCCAAGTTTCTTTTTTTGCTAGAAGCTCAGTGAAAACTTCCAGAAAGTTTATGACTCTACATCCCCCAAAGCCTATTGAGACCCTGCTGAAGAATTTCAGAAAGAGATTTTATTTTAAAATCATGACTTTATTTATTTTTAAGCCATTTTCATTTTAAGGGAGTAACACACATATATACACACACATCACACACACACATACGCGCATGCATGTATGCACACGCTCACCACACACACACACTCGCACGCACACACAGAAAGATCCTTAAGGTGAAAAATCACTATTGGACAGTTATAGCGAGCATAAGTCACAATTACAGCTAACACAAGTGAAGACATAGGGGTAGCAGTCGCAGTAAATGTCAGATATTATTTAACGATCGCGATTGCGGTGGGTAAATCTGGTCACAGGAGTGACTGCGACGTCCCGCGGTGAGAACGCAGTCTGCAGGTCTTAATTATGCCTCCCGTCCTGCCGGGGCACGGGAGCAGGATTTAAAGGACTGAAAGATGCCGCCGTGCGCATCGCTAACGTCCGGAGGGCCGAGGAGCGCTGAGCTTGCAACTTTGAGGTCGAGGGTCAAATTCCCCGGTGGAGCGCTGCTTGGCCCGAGAACGAAACCGAATCTGAATCGTTAAAGGAAACATCGTACTGCGTAAATGGATTTGTGTGTAAAATAATGCAAGGCGTCTGTGTCACTACAAATCTAATGTAATGGAGGTGCTAAAAAAAGGACTTTTGATAACAGAAATAACCGGGAGTTTTCTGTTTTTCGGACAAATGATTAAAATTCTGGCCTTATCAAGCACACATTGATAATAGATAAGTAGCTGTGTGTTCAGGGAGGTATTTTAAAATAAAATATGAAATGTAAAAACATACAGTACAAATGCCTTGCACAACAGGATGCAGCAGGTATATAAAAAAGACAATATGCATCTGTGCGTTTGGCCCGTGCACATAAACCATGTCTCTAGAAAACCTTCTCGTGATATTTCATCATTAGTTGTTTATTGAAACATATCTCTGAATGCAGAGAAATGATGAAAAACATACCTTATGCTAATGATGGCTAACCACCAACGTGTGTCCTTTCATTTTCAGCTATAGGCTACTCAATGGCATGGAAGCAGATGGCCACTGACTTGAAATTAAAAGTCTTGTCGGTTTTTGGCGCATCTTGATATTTGCCTTCGTCCCAGAGAATCTCCGGCTGCAGGCGTTTTCGCAGTGTGGTTTTAATCCAACGGAAATACTGTAGCTTTGTGCGTACGGAGCCTACCTGCCTGCTAGAGGGCGATTAGAGGTGATTTTTACCTGCCAAAACCTTCTGCTCTAGATACCTTGTGAGAATAACAATAGTTCATTTAAATGTCATTTTTTCTCCCCTCACACTCAAAGCACTTTGCAGCAATGAAACAGAAGTGCGGAGTTTAAGAATTGAATATTGACATGTTGTTTTGAAAGGTGTCAGGCTTAATACAAGTGTGTCTGTATGTGTGTGTGGAAGGGGGGGGGCGGGATCCACATACTGACATTCCTGGAGCTCTTGCTGTCAAGATTATTGTTGCACTTAATGCCCGTGTTCTGTTTGAATGTTTATGCAAATAGTAACGCAGTATATTCAGATTATTCACTCTCACAGTCGCCCCAACGTCCATTAAACTCCCCGACAGGCTCTCAAATCAGTAAACAACACATAAACATGCCATTTTCTAACACACGTCCATGTCTAGTTAAGGACAACAGACTGTGTTTAAAAGTCCCCCTTCTGTCACACTTAAATATTGTATATTTGTAAACACATAAGCAGTAACTTTGACACAAAATGTGTTGAAATTAACACAAAAGTAGTAACACAAAATGTTTTTTTTTTGAGTGCATTTGATGTGGTAAATATGAGGTCAGATGCTGATCTGTTTCATTAGCCAATATGCTGAATACCCCAAATGCATGATCAGGATAAATTCAGCTTGTTTACTCATGCCTCATATCAAGTTTGGCCATGTTGCAAGGCTACATATTTAACCAGAGTACACATAAGAGTAGAGAATAGTTATTAGTTATTACTATGTAATACAATACATTATATCGAATGCATGCAATATGCAGGTGGTGACTGTGTTTAAAATACAGCACCATTAAACTATGGTGGTTGGTCATTAAATCTGCGCACATGTTCAGTATCTATTCCTATTATGCAGCATCACTTCTGACTCATAGGCGAAATACTGACTGGTTAACCTCACTGTGGCTCAGGAAGAGAGCAGAACCATGACGGCGGTTTATCTGGGCTTTCCAAGCGTTGAAGGGGGAGGGGCCGGTGTTGGCGACCAGGAATGTCCTCCAGTCGTCAGGAGGAATTAATTCAACACACATCATACTCTGATGTCATTTCCTGTCCGTGTTGCAAATACCAGTAGTCCAGTGTCTTTATTAGACTGGCCATTTTTATTATAGGGGGTATGGGTTTCATTAGGTTTCATCGTGCATCATGAAATATTTCATTGCAGCTGTTTAATAATTATGTTTTTGATGTTCCATTTGCACCAAAACAAAATGAGCAATTCCACTAATGCATATGTGCTTTTGTACCGCTGTTCACACCAGAATAGGGCCGTGTCATGTGGTGCATACCAGCCACGCATCTGTCACATTCTACAACACAATAATGGGAACAATAATGGTGTTCTGTTCACTCAGGAGGTAAAGAAGGATTCTCAATCAAGAGAGAAAAGCATTTCTTTAATTTGAAGTTGGACAACAAGGAACGGTTCTCTACAGGAATTTGTCAATGAAAATCATCAACAGTATTCATGTCATGTGTACGCACACATACATACATTCCAATAACAAGTTTTTAAATGAGTTTTTTGCACTTCTCCCCCTCTTAACCAATCACAGCTCTAGTGGGCCGAACAGCGCCACCGATAAAACCTCCGCTTCATTGGCCAGAGAGCGCGTGCTGCCCCGCGCGCAGTCAAGCGATTTGATTGCCGCTCGGGTTCCTACAGCAGCGGCAGGAAGCTGTCACGGCGGAGGAACGCTGTGGAATGTGAGACGGAAACGCGCAGTGGGCCGAGTGCGCCGCGCTGCTCCTGCAGCGGAGCGCCGGACGTTAAAGTACCGCGATCGCGGCGCCCCGACCGCCCGTGCTGGTTTGGACGGTGGTACCGGGGTGGGCCTGGCGGTACCGGGGCGGGGCGGGCCTGGCGGTACCGGGGCAGGCCTGGCGGGCCTGGAGCGGGCCTGGGGGTACTGGGGAGGGCCTGGCGGGCCTGGCGGGCCTAGCGATTCCGGGGCGGGCCTGGGTCGGGCCTGGCGGGCCTGGCGGTACTGGGGTGGGCCTGGCGGGCCTGGCGGTACTGGGGCGGGCCTGGGGCGGGCCTGGCGGTACTGGGGCGGGCCTGGTGGGCCTGGCGGTACCGGGGCGGGCCTGGCGGGCCTGGCGGGCGCCGAGCTGCGCAGTCCGTCTGTGGCTCCGTGCGGCAGCTGCCTGGCTCCCCTGCTGTGCCTCACCAGCGCATTTATCAGCTTCCTCCTGCCTCGACAGGACAAAACCGTTTATTTCAAATCGAACTGCTCCCTGCATGGGTGTGGAGTGGCATAGCAGTGAGCTGCAAGTGCGCAGAACAACTCAGTTCACCCAAAGAGAAGTGTCCCGGCATGCTGCTCACCTGCTCGTTATGTTTAAATTGCCTGTTTGTTTTTCTTATTTTTTTGTCGTAAACCACAAAGACATATTCCATAAATCACATGAGCGTCAGTGCTTTTATTTATTTATTTATTTATTTATATATTTACTTATGTTTGCTTGAATGAGTGTGTGAGTGAACGGTGTGTGTGCCCTGCGATAGACTGGCAGCCTGTCCAGGGTGTATTCCTGTCTCTTGCCCAATGCATGCTGGGATTGGCTCCAGCACCGACCCTGCCCATGATAAGTGTGTATAGATAATGGACAGATGGATGTTTGCTTTGAGGGAAATGTTTTATTTGCTAAAATGTGACAATAAACCTGACCAGAGTGAACCAGAGAAAGGGGAAATGGAGCAAATGACATTAAAATTGAACTTAACATGATTTTATTCCTGAATCCGTTTTATGTCAAGGATGATTAGAGTAAGCAGCAGTAACTCCGAGCAGCAATGGCACTGCAGAAACACCAGCTGTTTTGTGAATAATCTGGACAAAAAAAAAAATATATTTTTTTTTAAATCCAGAATCCTGAATGCACACTGGGACTCTCCAAAGAGCTCTCAGAACTTTGCAGGATGTTTGTCTGGATAGGATGTTTGGGAACTAAATATCTTATCGAGGGTATGCAGTAGTATTTTACATATGGTTTCAATAATGGCTGACCCTGCTCTCTGAATCTCAGTGTTCACCAAATTTAATTTCCCTCTAAAGAAATGTTTTGTTTGAAACTGTTTCTATGATTTATGGTCTGTGGAATAGTTTTTATGTTGTTTTCTATCATTTTGATTATCTTCCAAACATGTTATTGTTAAGAGTGCTTCTTGAGTGCACTGATGTTCGTATTAAGCACAACAGTTGTTGAAATGTGCTATATTAATATTAGAGATGCGACTAATTGTTGATATGTTTTCAACCATGATAGTGGAAAATTGTTTGGATGCAATAACTGATGTGCATTTCAATCTTGCATGAAATCCTCTATTTTGGCATATTTGTATAAACAATCTCACTTGTGACACAGCCATTACTTTAGAAAATGATATAATCGGGCACAAGAAAATAGAATGAGAAACTACTTGGTCTACTGGGTGAACATTTAATCTTCTTTAGTTGTGATGTTTTCATTTGAAAGATGTGAATGTGTCCCTATTGGTTGGGCACTTGACATCCTATCCACAAGAGGGCGCTGTTAGCCATTTTAAGAAACATAGACGAAAATGATCTTTTTATCAGGGTATTAGGAGGCTAAAGAACACCAAAAAAAAGCCACTCTCAGCAATAACAGATGCTGTGGAAACATACAGAAAGCAAAACAGGAAAACTCAGAAATCCTGGAAATGGAGGATAGTTTTGAAGTTTTGGAACGTTAAACTTACCATCAGTGCACCATCTGAGCTGGGTAATTGAAATATCACAGCTAAAACAAAACAAAACAAAACAAAACAAATGTATATTTTAATCGATTCATGGGCTAATAACCCTCCCAGAAACTGCTGTTTCTTGATTTTTTCTAGGAGAGTAAAGAAACTTGACACCTCTCTGACCTCTCACCTGTCACCTGATTGGCTCATAGAAGAGAGTACCTGCCACCAGAAGAACACTATTCCACAGTAGGTGGATTTTAGGATCCTATGGAATGGACCGCAACAGAAAGCACTCTGATCCAGAGCTTTAAAGCTCTGTTTCATAACACACCAACAATCAGCATTGAAAAGCAAAGCACACAAACGTGTGGCACTATTTTATAAAAAACAAATACAGGAAAACATCTCCAGCGTGAAAGCAATGTGCTCGATATTAAATGAGGTCTTCATGGTTTAACGGACATAACAGCATTCCACACCCACAGGCAAAACTCCCTTAAGCCTTTGTCGAGATGTCCATCTTTGTCAATCTAAATTAAAAAAAGTTGTGTGCTGTGGTCAACAAATTCGCCTCGCGCTTCTTCAAAACGTATTTCATGCTCCAGCTGTTTGACTGCTTTTGAAAGCGTATACAAAATAAAGCATGTGGGGCTGGATTATTAGAGATTAAGGAGCACTTCTCACTACACACAACCTCCTTCTATATTAGTGTGAGGATCGCCATAAAGGTATGGGGAAAAACTTTCACCCTACTGCTGCATTTTGTCCCATGATAAGCGGCTACCAACCGTTGCATTATGGAGAAGCTCCAAAAGTCATCAATCAGAGGATGACGGAGGAAATTAGAATTTTATTTCGAAGCATCACTCTCACCCTGCAAATATATTGATGGATTACATTTCTTACATTCTTGGACAGGATGTGGCTATTCCCATGTGTAGATCCAGTAGCAGAAATGTCAATACATTTTCTTCAGGAACATGAGTGTATCAGCTTATGTGTAGAAAGATTTGTGTCACAGTTTTTTGATGCTGCTAGCTTAGCATATTGCAGAGTTTGTGTTAGCCACACATCCATTGGAGGGTGCTGTTGGGTCATGATAAATGAGAAATTAGCACATTCATGCATTTATGTATTTATTTGACCACATTAATGTAGGCTTGCCTTTCTCAACTGATGCAATACTCAATACAAAAATGCCACTGAATAGTTTTCCTAGTTCAAATGAGAGAAGCATGGTTATTCAGAAGTCTTCCAAAGGTCTCAGTCCGAATAGTGTCCCTCTAGCTTTCACCATTTTATACTATATTTTATCCCAGTTTCCATGGATTCACACCAGAGCGCCAGACGCCATTTGACATCTTGCTTGTTATGTCACATACATTATAGCTATCTGAAAAGTATCATGACATCATAATATCATGATATACATCATCTGATATACATCATCTGCACAATAACCTATAACAACAGCTTCATCTTACACAATTCCCCATCTTCTTGTGGAACTGAGAAACAAAATATCATTGCAGCTTTACAACTTACATCATATTACCATGCTCACGGAGAATAGCAGTGATCCTTATTTGTAGTAATCGGATACTGAGTACTAGGCGTAGGACATGTCCAGCTTTAGAGGATGAGGAGGCAATCTGAACAGGTGTTTACCAGTCTGCCAGACTTGGAGCAAACAGGTCTGCGCTCCATGAGTGCTGGCTGGGCCCCGTAACACGACAGGCTGAGAATTATACGTTCCCACAGGCTGCCGGCTGTGATCGATGAGAGATTAACCCTTTAAGGTGTGAGGTCACAAATGTGTGATTGGAATGTTCTCAACTGAACATTCTAATGCTGATGTCACAATCGCTTCTGGTGACTGAAAGCGGCGGGGTTCTAGAACACCGGCGTAGGCTTTTCAAAAAAAGAAAAAAAAAAACATTTCGGAAAAGCTGCTCTTCTGAGGGTTAATCAGAGAAGCTACAGGTGCGTAGCTGCAGATCAAAGCACAACGGTGACTCAGGAGGCACCTGTGAATCCAAATTTGGAAAAGATGAGAGGAGGGAGAGGGAAAGGTCTCCCAGCGGGAGCGGGAGCGAAGGGTTTCCCAGGACAGTCACGGTGCAGAGAATTGAAGATGCTGGGTACAGCAGGTCACCAGCACAGTAGAGGCTCTACAGTGCAGTAGATCAGAATATGGGGAGTTCTGCTTGTCTCACTAATTAACGCCCTGTCTGCTCCAAAGTCACTGACGCAAAGGTTGCATTTCCCTTCCGTGGGGTACCTCCTCAGTTCCCCCAGAAGCTCTGACTTCAAGGTCCTGTTGATTAAATTTTATTGTGCTTTATCGGGAGCTCAGGATTTAAGAGGATCTCATATTTTTTTGTGACCTCCACACTGCAGAGGTGCAGTAGTGAAGTTAAATTGTTCCCAGAGGACTGCTGGTTGGCTTACTCATGCCGTGATGCATGGGCAGGCTCTGCAGTCTCGGGCTGAATCCGGACGGTCCCGGCGGCGGCTGTGGCCGGTAGCTCCACAGGGCTAATCGCCAGGGTGCGGGAGGGTTCAGTCACGTTCATTTGTCTCTAGCGCCCCCTGCTGGTTAATTGCATGCCGCTTGACTGCATGTCAAAATCTGCATAAGAGGAGCAATGGAAAATACTACAGAAATAAGATCCGGGCTGACATAAAAGCATGTCTAAATTAAAAATTGTTTTAATTTCCCTACAGAAGTTGACATTATAGATTATCAAAAATTGAGAGATATGTTTTGAAAGGCACGAAATCACATTATTCGTGGTGCTATAATTTTCATTTTCAGCCAGTATTAATATTGTTGGTCAACAAATTTGTTTATGGGCAAGTCGGATGTAACTGCAGTGACCAAGCTGGGACTGAACCTATAATTTAAAAGTCTGTTCAAGAGCATTCTGTCAAAACTGCATTACTTTTTCACTTGTAATTAATATTATAGTGACACCATTTTCATGTATAGTAGAGTCTACTTGTATAGCTGGTCACTTACTGAAGCGACTAACCTCGAGTATCTTGTCCCACACTGGACTCAAACTTGCAGCCCTCTGGTTGCAAGTTTCAGTTCTCTACACATTCTGCCATCTCCCCCTCATGAGACGTTTCGAGTCTCGAGTCTTGTGTGTAAACCCTACACCGAGCTATTTCAGTGAAGCCACTCCTCTCCATGATCTACTGTATGTGGCGAGCGTGTCTTCCTCCAGTTACACCACATCTGTCGGCCTCAGCACGTCTGAGCTTTAATAGGCCTTGTCTACGGTTTCAGACCCCTGGTTTTGTTCGTCGAGCTGTATTTACCAGCCCTCTCAGAGTTCGAGCCTCTAGCCAGCAGAACCCAGAGCTGAGTTGTGTGTAAACAGGGCCTAATGTTGTTATCCATTACCATGGCATAGAGGTGAAAATGGCTGCCGTGGAAACAGCTCTGCATTGACTAACATAACATAACATTGCATAATATAATAATGAGAACAGGCCGTTCAGCCCAGCGATGCTCACCATTTTCCTAACTAAATTAGTGATCTGATTACCTACAGACTAGATAGCATCTAATGCTGTATCAAGCCTGGTCTTGAAAACACCCAGAGTTTCTGCCCCTGCTGCGCGATACGACTGATCAGCAGGGGCTCGACGTTCCACCACGGAACGTTTACAGGCCCTTTGTACCCCGCCCCTGCCCGCAAACTGCCCCCAACCCCACCTCTGCCTGCCCCCAGCCCCGAACCCCAGCCCCCCGCCCTCGCCAAACCCCCGCCCCCAGTCCCAAACCCCTTCCCCCACCTCTGCCTGCCCCCAGTCCCGAACCCCAGCCCCCCGCCCTCGCCAAACCCCCGCCCCCAGTCCCAAACCCTTCTCCCCTCTGCCCTCCCCAGCCCGAAACCCCCCCCCCCCAGCCCCCGCCCC
>CM045889.1:3035426-3097926 GCA_025169545.1 Anguilla japonica
TTAATACAGGGATATTGCTAATTACTCAACGCTGAACACTTAATCTCCTCACAGACTGAACACATTTCACAGTACAGCAAACTTTATCACTGAGTGCAGAATCATTTTAAAAACTTAACTAGAATTGACTAGAACCGAACCACTTCCCCATCCTTTATGAGATGCACTTCATTTAAAGTGTGACCGCAATTGTCTCTGAGACGTCTCTGAATTTCTCCCTTTCAGTTGAAGGCAATCTTGGCGATCCTGAAGCCCAGTTGCCTGATGTGGATTTCAACAGCACGAGGCATTATTGACCAATCAGAACTTAATAAGTGGAAGGACTTCATAAATAAATTAACCTCACACAGGAGACCTGGGGGACTTACATCCAGCGCTGTATAAAGATTGTTGTATAACGGGTAAGGAACTGGTCTTGTAACCTAAAGGTCACAGGTTCGATTCCCAGGTAGGACACTGCCGTTGTACCCTTGAGCATGGTACTTGACCTGCATTGCTTCAGTATATATCCAGCTGTATAAATGGATGCAATGTAAATGCTATGTGAAAAAGTTGTGTAAGTCGCTCTGGATAAGAGCATCTGCTAAATGCCTGTAAAGTAACGTAATGCATTTAGTATTGCTCGCAAAAACGGGGAAATGCTCAGATCTGTCACAAGTCACCTGCCCTGAGGTAACTCTGCAATTCTGGTTTCGACATTTTCACTTCAGTAGGATGAAAAAAATCAGCTCGTTTTCCCTGGAGTGGTTCTGTAATTGGCAGTCGTGAGTCGTGCCGCAGATGTGCAAATGACACTTTTATGTGCAGTATGATGTGAGGGACACATTGTCACGATGACAGCGAAGGACATACAGTACATTTATTTACTAAACTTTAAAAATTTTTATTTTTATTGATATACTTCCCAGACTTGGTGGCCCGTGACGCGTGCCTATGCAAAATCTCCAAATATACGGTACGCTTTTTTTGGGAAATCGCTGGTCTGGCAACCCTCGCATTTTCCGATTTCCATCCCCGCCCGACCAGGCCTTCGTTTCGGCGGTCCTGTCGGTAAGGGAGGTGCGTGCCGGCCGTTATCCCGATCCTCAGAAGGAAAGCGCCGCCGCGCACTCCGTAAGAAATGCCGGGAGGAGAAAGCGCTGATAAACAGAGCGAAGAGGCCAGCGGTGACTCCACGGCGCCCGAGGGGGAAACCGATATCAGAGGAAGGCCGAGATAAGCCTGAACCAGTACAAAGGTTCTGTGGGAGTATCTGCATCGATTGCTTTCTCTCCTGCGGTGGGGAGGGTTCAGCGCGGGTCATGGCAATAAGGGAGGATCCCTTGGCCATTGGTCCTCACAGAGTAGCTCTTAACGGCTCCCGCTGTCACTCGGGTTTACGTACAGAGGAGTTCATCTAATTACTGAACGTTTGCTTACGGCCACATTTAAGTTATTCCTCTTGTTACATGCAATGCAGTATCTGTCTTCCTTAGACTGATTTCTCCTCATGTTTAAAACTGACCAACTGTGATAGCGTATTGATTTTTTTTTTCTCACTTGTGCAGGAGCAATTTATCCTTGTTGAAAGGGCTGGACGTGCATACAACGGCAGCCACTTTCCATCTTTACCACTTCCTGTTCTTGCTTTCTTTTTTCAGTTTCTATGGGTGGTTTATTTCTGCGATGTTGATCCCGAGTGTTTGTTGAGGAGCAGCGATGGCTTTTGTTTGATTTGGGAGTGATGAATACCTAAATAGACCTTTTCAAACAAATTGTGCTCTGGGGTTTTAGCATGGCAATGTGACAAAGACAACGGCAATAGAAGCAGATCCAGTACTGTATGACCACTCCCTCTGGAGATGATACAAGCACATATACTGTATGTACACATTCATAGAACATACACATACTGTACAAACGCACGCACGCATGCACTCTCTCACACACACACACACACACACACACACACACACACACCGCCCCTTACTTCCCCTTCCTTACCAACAGCATTATCAATAATTCAGCGGAGAGATATGGCATCTGCTTAATCGCATGCGTTCACTCTGCTGAGAAAAACGCAGCCGTCAGCGTTGGATTTAGCTGGCGGTGGGAGTGAAAGGGAAGGATCATTAGCTCCGAAAACACTGTCGCTAATCTCAGAAGACTTTTATCAAAAAGTTAATCTTGTGATACTCTGCCCCATTCTTCCCCATTCCTTGTACTGCTGATAGAAGGTTGGACACAATCACTTTACTGTCTTTTCACTGTGGGAGGGAGGGACAGGTATGGTGGACAGGGAGAGAAAATAAGCTCATCATTGTGATGACGTCAGTGAAGCTGCTTTAAGTGTTGAGTGACATAGTGTCCTCTTTCAGGACATAACAGAGAGAGGAGAGAGAGCAAGTGAGAGAGAGAGAGAGGGAGAGAGAGAGAAAGAGAAAGTCAAAATAATCACTAATGCTAATGTGCTCATTTTGCAACTTCTGAAAAGCGAACTGAAATCGTTTTACTTTTCACTTAGGGCTAACAAGCGCTGATAATAAGTATGTAATGTAAGTATGTAAGTATAATAAGTACCATATATATTCTTAATTCTGCTACATAATTCCTTTTGATAAGATCATGTCTGTAGAGAACCTACATTCTGTCAGACTGAGTAGCAGCATTTTTTTGGGGTGTCTTCCTTGTCTTCCTTATAAAAGTCAGATGAAAAGTATTAAAATGTACCAGACAGTTTCCAGAAGGTTCACAGCCATAGCTCCCAGAACGATCAGTGCTAAATGCAGGCCTAGGTATCCAGACTTGCCATCTGTGCACACTTTTATTTAGAGACGATTGCAATATTAAATTTAGCATCGGCTAATATTTATACCCCTTATACTCTTGATGGACATTTCCTGTGTTCTGAACCCCATAAACCTTTGAAGGTGCAAGGCAGTTCTACTGTCTCCTGATTATTGATCATGTTGGTGTGTGAGCAAAACACAGTTTCATTTGTGTGCATAGACACTTTAAAAATATGCTGTGAAATTATTATTACTGCAAGCTCATGCCACAGACAAGTCTCGCTGCAAGCTACAGTCTATCACATTTCCCATCTGTCCTCCAGTCGATTTTCGTGATTACGTCTCGTACATGACTGATAATGTGTATTTTAGTATCAGTCGTTATGCAAGCACAGAACAGCCAACAGCTGTGGTGAAAGGGTTTTCATTTCTCTTTGTATGAAGATAAGCGCATCCTATTACAGCAACTCGACCTCATCATTCAGTTAAGCCACAACACTTTCGGATCTTTTTTCTTTCCACATCTATCTTTGTTTTTATTAAATGGTCCTCCACTTGTCTTTGTTGCTAAATTGTAGCTCAATTTTCAGAAGCTCAGCTATTGAGTTGATTTTTTTTTCAGTCCAGCACCCAGTGAAACCATGAAATCAGTTTGCTCTCTATCTCTCTCTCTCTCATGCTTCATCCTCCCTTTCTCCCTCCCTTTCTCGCCAGCTGGAAGGACATACATATAAATTTCCTGGTCAAAGGAGAAATACCTTGTTCAAGAACGAAACTCAGATGCTCTAGACCAAAGAAGCATTTATGTCACTCAAAAGTGTCCCCAAAACACCCTGTCAGGTTCACAGAAATGGTACTCCTCTGGAACACTTACTCCAGCCCACATGTAGATGCTTCTGTTTTTTTTTTTAATCTCACATTTTTTGGTTTCTCGCAGTTCCCACTCACTGTGCATTTAGACCTGTCCAGTTGCTGCAGAATTCTTTGGCACGTTGGAAGAGCACAGGCTATTAAACACCCTTTAAAAACACAAGCTGATAGCCACACCTACCCTCATACATCACTGTTCATCAGCTAGGCTGCACAGTCATGTCATTGGAGCCACGCCATTCCTCCAGAGCAGTATTAACCACAACTCCGCATGAGTTCCTGGTTAAAATCCTTTCCAAACTTTTTTGTCTTTTGTTCAGCCAACCAGCAGGCAGTTTTAAAGACAAGCTGACTTTCCTAAGTCATAAGAAAAGGAGATAGCCAAATATGGAATGTATTCTTCCAAAGACATAACCATATTCTGCGATTGAATAAAAAGAAAAAGAAAATTCCTGGAAAACGAGACACAAGAGGTAAGGCTACCTGCACAGCTCAATATATTAGCTAGACATGTCTTATCGTTTGGCTCGCTATGTACTGTAATGTAAAAATGCTAGCAATGTAACATTATGTAATGTAGCACACACACTTTTCCAGGCAAATAAGGCCTGCCATTTTCTAACTTAGTCATGCTGAATGTGGCAAGTCGTCTTCCAAATGATCAACTTGTGGTTGATTAGGCTCATCGGGCTCATATATGTATGGGCTCACTGTAGAAATATTACAGGCAATGGTTTCCACCATGATGACTAGCTACATCGGCTGCAGAGGAGTACAGTGTGCAGCCTAGCAACCACAGTCATGTGTGTATGTTTATGTGTGATGTCATTAACTCATTTGCATATCAATGGAACGCCCACACCGTCCTGTATACCAGGTCTGGAACAGAGACAGGGCGGTTGGGAATGAAGCAGTTTTCTAGGTTGTTTGTTCTTTCCACTCATGTTAACTGTGTCACATAGTCGCTAGAACACACACCTGTAGTATAAAGTGAAAATAGCGAGATTTAATATCGGATTTCCTTTAGCTTTCAGTAGTTGGTGCAGGCAGATCCCAGGAGCCCTGTGGACCAGAGAAGGTGACTTGATCACACAATCGGTCACACTTGGCGAGTGTGGGAAGCACTCTACCGGGTGAGGCGACACAATTATGAGCCAGCCCGCGGGGCTGCCAGCTTCTATCCGCTCTAGTGTCATCAGTATTCAATTACGGACAACAGGGAGCATCGCTGCACGGTGGAGATTGTTGTTCTGGTTGTGACTCTTCCCAGTGCAGTTCACCCACACTGAGCCGTAGACAGTCTGCGGAGGCTGAGGTGCATATACCCACAGAACCGTGGAGTTATATTCTTTTGGTTGATTAGTTGCTTGATTGATCTGCTTGATTAATCCAAATCGTAATAGTGCGTTGATCACCAGTACGGCTTTATCAGCATAATAGTGTAGCATAGAATAGAACAGCATTCATTTTCTCCAGGGCGAAATTCAGGTGAAGTAGCCAACATACAAAAAAAATGTAATAAACAATTTGCATAAATTACATTAAGAAAGAAAATTGCAGAAATTGCGTTTAGAGATTCCTAAATTACATTGCTATTGTTACAAATTAGAAATGAATAATTCTATTAAGAAAATCGTGTCGTAAACGCCCTCTCATGGCAGCTTATTACGCTACTATCAAAGGTCATCACTGTGGGCTGTAAATATGATACTCTTAATCCTGGCCTATCCTGCCATACCAATATAACATCCTCACGATTCACATGAGTGACCCGATTCCTCACAGATTACCTGTGGCCTTACACATTGTGCTTGGCCTCCCCCCTTGGTCATTTGACACATGAAACCTGGTTTAAGTGCCTAAGGCCCCAGGAATTATATATATCTATAAGGAATGGTATCAATATTTTGTATATTTTGGTAACTAGGAAGCAATACCAACCAAAGGAAGGGAGATTTTTTTTTAAAATGTCCTCGAATGAATGGGGAGACGTAATCATGCGGAATGGGGCGTTAACGGTGATGTAATCAGCTAGAACATTAAGGAGAAGAAAAGAAAGAAACGTAGAATAGGCCAAGCTTCCAGCTGTGCGAGGGGGTATCTGAGTTCTGTGTGTTTGCCTGAGGTCCAAAGGTACAGACGTTCATGTCTGCAAGGAGTAAGAGTCTGTGGTCATTGTAATTATTTTGTGGGGGAAACCCAGAGAAGTGCCAAGCTTTCAGTGCACTATAGTTATGAGATGCCCTACAAGCAGGCAGACGGCATACCTGACATCCCAATATAATTATTTCACTTGCAGTGCATTTCTGTAGACTGATACATACACGATGTTGTGTAGCACACAGAATAGAAAGAAAAGTTAGTCATCGCTGCTGCAGGGAAGGCACAAAACAGCATAGTTTGTGTTAGAACTCTGCTGAAAATATTCCCTAAAAAATATATTTAATTTTTTAATGAAATAAAAAAAATCAGTCAGGTTACTCATGTTTTATGTTTTAATGTTTTAAACATGTATTTGTTAAGTAACAGTGACAGTTGGTGATTTATCAAAGCATTAGGTAAGCACTTTGAGAAATGCAAGCCAACCAGCTCTGCAATATGGGTTTTTAAAGCTGGTCTTTGTCAGGGACTCGGGACATAAAGTAATTTGTAAGTGATTGATGGTCTTGTGCTTGAAGAACAGAGAATCATTCCTAGGTGTGACCACCCCCCCCCCCCCCCCCCCCCCCCCCCCCCCCCCCCCCCCCCCCCCCCCCCCCCCCCCCCCCAGCGTGACTCAGATCACGCACACCAAGGCCAGAATCAACTCTTCTTTACCCTGCTTAGAGTCGGGCCGCTCCTCTGAGAATTCCACACATTTCAAATGTTCTGAGTATTCCAACCGACTTGGTTTGAGTGATTAACGATAACAGAGCGAATAACTTCAATTTAGCAAATGTATCGTCTTGAAATTCAAATCCATCCACAAATCGATGTTTACAAGTGTGCTTCCAGCAGTGGCTATTCTCCTTGCCCGAAAGATCTTGGTTTTTTTTTTTTTGTCACTTTCATAGTAAACATGGAAAGGACTGAACATAAGAGAAGTTCGGACTTACTTCACAACTTTAATCCTCCCGCTGATCAAAACTACAAACACTCTGCTAGGTCACGACTGAGCATTGTTTCCACTGTTATTTATCACAACTGTGGCAGGAATTTGTGATTTATGGCCAGCTCAGATTAAAACTGGTGGTTGGAACAGACATAGATATTCAAGATATTTTTTTAATCCCACCCACTGAAAAACACTTTGAGGTGGCTGCACTTTGAAAAGTGCTCTTATTATATTATTATTATTATTATTATTATTATTATTATTATTATTATTATTTAAAGTATAGCATTTTCATATCTGAGTCTAGGCACCCACTAATCTGATTTTATTTAGTTTTGCAATACTCATAACTCCCTACAATGGGTTAAAAGACTCAGGTGTGAAATGTAGTATAGAGACCTCCAGACAGTAGACACAAGTCATACCTTTGTTTATGATGATTACCAGCACTGACACCTGTGCAGTCCCATGATGCAGTGCAACAATATGACATAGTGTGCCTCACCTGTTCAGTCATCTGTGCAGCTCACACTCAGGGAAGTAATGGTATTGCATGACTAATTCCTGTTTTCCGCCCCATTCTTCAAATAAGGGATGTGCTGTGGTCATTTGTCAATATAAATGCGCTTCCATTTTATTTCAATTCAAATGTACTTTGTACCTATCCTATACGACATTTTTAAATACCACATCCTTTCTGCTATTTCTGCATTGTGTGCCTTAAAATACGTTTTCAACCTGACAAGCGACCATATTTAAGCATATTTAGGTAGTTACTTACGAAAAAGTGTCTACGTGCTCTGCGTTGGAAAACGGCCGTGGTTCTATTCTTAGGTCTGTACGCTATGATTTGGAGCTATGTGGTAATTTTAGCGGGTGTATGATTACTGCTGATCCGGGGGGGGTAATCGGCCAACATGAGAGTTGAAAGTTACTATTATCTTCTAAAACAACCCATAATCCCCTGCGCAATTCCTGACATACATTGGACAGTCCAGCACTGACAAAAAAATAAAAAATAAATAATAATAATAATAATAAAATAATAATAATAATAATAATAATATAAATAAAAAACATGAAATTATTATTATTAATAATAATAATAATAATAATAATAATAATAATAATAATAATAATAATAATTTCATGTTTTTTATTTATATTATTATTATTATTATTATTATTATTATTATTATTATTATTACCACTGAGCAAGGGAGTTATGCAGGGTTATCGGTGGATTTTTGGTCAAACAGCTTTTAGCTGCCGTGGCTTTGCATAGCGAGTTTATTCTTGTTTAGCTCCGTACCAATCCACTCTCTCTCTCGCGTTCATTATTTGGCCAATTCAACACTGCACATAACTGCAAAAACATCAAGCAGACCTGGGCTACACGTGTCTGGCCATGCATGGAAACGGGTAGAAAACGACCGTTAATGCTCGAATGTCGCGACGGGTCAGTTTTTGGAGTTCTACTGACTTTCACTTTGTGGACCACCGACTAGAACTATATGCACCATTGTTTACTTCTGCGTTTCCAGGCGATGGTAGCAAAATGTAGATATTGGACACTGTCCTTACATTTGCGGAACAGGTTGAGAAGCTAAGTCTGATGTAGCTGATTGGAGGTAACAGAGTTGGTTATCAGAGAGTGGAAGGGGAGGAGGGAGGCATCCGAAGGGGGGGGGGTTGTGTGTGTGTGTGTGTGTATGTGTGTGTGTGTGTGACTCTCCCGCGGCCATGTTAACCAAGAAACCCTGCGCTGCCGTCTACCCGACTGGTAAGGAAAGCTGGAGCAAAGAAATCGGTTTTAATGCCTTTTCCCAATGAGTTTCTCTCTTCGATTGGATATAGCCATGCCATTAATTGTGCTTCAACCGGACCTACGGGTGTAATATATGCATCATAAATCTGCTGGCTAATCCTCGAAACATTTATGAATTTCATATCCCGTAGCTTTTTGCGGTTCGGGTAAGATATCATATTAGCTAGCTAGCTACCTATGGTTTGTGGGACGTATTAATGGCGATTGATATTTTCTTCTAAGAAAAGCATTTTGTGTAAATGGTTAAAGGGCGTGCCAATGTTTTCCATTAAACGGTTTCGTGTGTCATCTCAGTTTGAAAGCTTTTTTGCAGTCAACAGCATTTGGCTAATCGTACAGCTGCCTTGTTGTGATCCATTTGTATCAGAGTGCTTCGTACAGTTTTACATAACGTTAACCAACAATGCACTCATCCAACTCATGTTCAGATTTAGCCTTTTCTTTGCAAATGAATAGTGACTTGGGACTGACGCGAAGCATTGCTACAAATGAGTTTACTGGTGTTTTTTTAACCTGGTGCCTTTTTAGGGGTTTATGTTGCTAATACCAGGTGTACAACGTTATAGCCTAAACATTTATCATTAACCTTGAAATGTAACATAGCATAGCCTGTATGTCAGCGGTATGTATACCTTGATTTTTTTTCTTTTGTTTTTCTAAATCGTAGGCAAAGGGGGTGAGGTTGCTTGTCAGCTACAGTCTTCCCCCGGAATCAGCGTTGGGGGTCCCCCAGACGGAGCAGGGTCACCCGTGACATTACCGCCTCTCAGGAATAACTTGCTAACGGTATGCTTTCGCCGTAGCTTGTACAAGCTAAGTGGCCTATTGCAATTTGAGAGATCTCTGTTTAGTTCAGTAACGCTTAAAATAACATATATGCGAGTAACCTACAGATTTAGGTGGCTAAATCAGAGTACATTTTGTCGCTTGCATTTCACAACCAGAAAAGACCGTGCAATTGCGAAAATGATGAACGAATGCCGTTTCCATTTTCCCTTTGGACTTGACAAACTTGTAGCTAGCGTGTCTGACACTGGCCCACGCGCAAAATGCTTCTTTGTTTCAGGGTTATCGTAACATGCTTGTAACTCGTTGTCACAGCCGTAGTCACGTGAGGCTCGCAGTTTTGGTCATGGTGCATGTACAGCTGTGCGAGGCTAATTTAATACTACTCAAACTGCCTCTTAATGTGTGTCGACGGTGTATGTTATGCTCGGGGCAGGAGTACCATCGTGGTTGTTTTTTCAAACTGTGTTTTGTACGTTCGCTCCCATGCTATTTACGGTACCCAGGTAAACCAAAACCAAGTAAGCGTCTGTCATCGCAAACTCGAGTTGCTGGCTCGTCATCATATTTCTCTCTCACTCACGCGCGCGCACACACGTGCACACAAGCACGCGCCTGCACGCAACAATGGCGGATCTTTTAGGTGTTTTCAGATAGATTCCTGTTCATAAATAACAATGCATTAGCATTATCAATAATAATAATAATAATAATGTGGAGACTTTTTGAAGCTATTTTATAAAACACTTGGGCTAAGTGATTTGCAAACAGCTGTAGGCACTTGAACCAGCAAAGACGATGTGGTAAATCAGAAAAAAATCTACAGAAATTAAATTAAAATCACTAGACTAATCCAGAATCAATCCAGTTCTTTTGCAAGTTAACACATTTCTGAAGTAATGTCTCTTCGGTATCTCAGGACAAACCCTTAAGCTCGCCCTGGTCTAAGCAGAAATGCAAGAATTCAGAGTGTATTTTGCACTTTGAATTTGGCTGGACACTAAAGCTTGCTGAATATTTATTCTTCTGCTCAAGCTTAGGAGATAGTGATTGCGGTTTGATACCTAACAAATATTTTGTCATTGTATTAGCAATGTTCATACTTTTTTTATCATGCAAATATATTGTGTAATCTTAATTAAGAGGGATGACCAACACCACAGACCAGAATTTAGAAATGAAACGTTATGGAAGTCTAGTTCTCTGTATGCTCCTGAACAGTAGCTATCACAATGTAAACAAACTGGCACGTGTTAACCAAAACATGCGCTCTGTGTGCAATCTCTGCATGTGTCTGTTTAGCTTGGTCAGCTGGAATCACAGCTTTATTTTCTTTGAAGTACATGTTTATTGACAAAGCTGTAACATATATTTGTGGTTAATCTGTAATTACCTTACACAGTATCCACATATATTCACCTAACTGGATATGCACATAAGAAATCTGGGTTAGCTACATTATGTACCTTGATTAACGGTTCAGCACCACTGTCACTATTTAGCATTCAGACCTCCAGCTTCTATTTGCAACGCTAGATTCGTACCCGTGCTGCATCCCTGTGGACCAGCACTTTTCCACAGGCAGAGATATTTACTACCTGGCACCGGCTTTGCAGCGCCACAAATGAATGACTAAGGTTCACCGGCCCTCATATTTCCTGCCTGCGTACTGCATCAGTGCAACATCTCTGAACACTGGGGCGGCATAGCTCAGGAGGTAAGACTGATTGTCTGGCAGTCGGAGGGTTGCCGGTTCAAACCCCGCCCTGGGCGTGTCGAAGTGTCCTTGAGCAAGACACCTAACCCCTAACTGCTCTGGGGAATGAGAGTAAAGCGCTTTGGATAAAAGCGCTATATAAATGCAGTCCATTTACCATTTAACACCGCTCTGCTCCAACATGGCTGTGCTCTCGGTGGTGGTGTTTACAGTAATGGTTCCAGTAGGCCTGGGCCCTGTTTCAGGAAGCAGGATTACTGAGTTAGCTGGATAACTGCACTAAAACCTGGAACCCTTCCAAATCTGGATCATGAACTGAATTAAAAAGGTAAAAAGAACTGTTTCGAACCCAGGACCTTCTTGCTGTGAGGCGACAGTGCTACCCACTGCACCATCATGCTGCCCCCAATTTATCTTAAGGAGGAAAACATTCAGCAAAGACATGAATAATTCTAAAACCGCTTTTGCGTGCAATTATAACACCGAAAAATGATCGCTGTGGGTCAACTCTACCTCATGGAGAAACTACTTTTAAACTTCCCCTTAATTTAATTTCTGTTTTCCTTCACTGATGTGCTGCATCGCAAAAAATCTGAGCACCCAGTCGTTTCATATTTTTTTATGACAAATGACACCGATGAGCCTCCATTTTACTAGGACTTCAGCCAACAAGAAATTACAAGGCGAGACTTCGTATCTTATCTGTGCACATTGCGATACCTTCCAGCTGAAACACACATTTGAACTTTCAAATGGCCATAGGTCTTTAATGGCACGTCCTTCCAGTCAGATTTGAGAGACTGGGTTTCTTTCTTAAGCCCCTGGCTTATTTAAGAGATGAAGAAAGTTTTATTTTGTCTTGCTTCTGTGTCAGTAGCAAGAAGAAGGAAATCAGTTCGCTAGACACTGTCACGTACATATAACTTCCATTTCGTTGGAAGAGAGCTTGGCCATCTACTTGTACTGCTATCATTGTTCTGTGTGCAAAAAGACCATTTTGGGAGAAATCCAAATACTGTGTCGTGTTTACTTTAGTAACCTATTGGTTTGTATGGGATGGAGACAATAAGAGGAAGTTAATTTGTCTTGCTAGCTTTCAAAATAATGAAGTGAAATTAGCCTATTGTAGCACTAAACTACTGCTAATATTGATGCTTATTTTCCTGAAAAAGCATATGAGTGTTCTGTAATTGCTAAGTTAGCCGTGATTACCCGCTGCAAAATATACTTCTAGACGACCACAATCTAGCCAAAACACGTGAGAGTAAAACTGTGAAAGCTATCATTTCTCAAATTGTGATTTGTAAACAAGTTTTTTTTTAAAACATTCGGATAATGTCCTGTGGATTACCCAGTAGTGTTTGTTTAAAGTGAAATGGTTGACTTTCAGTGCTATTTTGATCCCCAATACTGAGAAAATATGAAATCCATATTTGTGAATTTACTTTTGTGGTTTAGCCAGTTTTTTTTTTTTTTACCTGAATGTTATCTCAAGTAATCATGATGGTGGAGATCAGGTCAAAGGGTAGCGTTTTGTGTGCAGAGGAGGAAAACAAGGTGGTGGGGGGGGACATGGCTGTACAGCCTGGAACAGCCTCCCTTTATAGTCCCCCCCCCCCCCCCTCGATGGGAGGTAGGGAGGCTGAACATAGAGGTGTGCTGAAGCGACTCCTCTCGCGTCCAGGAGCCGGTGCGTGCCGTGCCTTTATCTGGCTCTGCTCCGCCTCCTCTGTGGCTGTCTGTCAGCGGGTCCTCCCACAGGTGTTGCCCAACACCTACGCCGCGTCTGGATCGGCAGGACAAAAACAAACCGGCTGCAAGAGCTCCCCCCCCCCCCCCCCAGGGGCTCAGCGTGTTTTGCTCTTTTTAGGGAAGGGGAGAGACAATGTTATGGGGGCGTGGGGGGGGGAGGGCGAGGATTTGAATCTGCAACGGCTCAGTTAATGTTCTAACCGCCTTCAGCTGTAATTGTGGAACTTCAGCTGGTTTATATGCAGATATGACGGCGTCCTGGAATAGACAGGGCCGTGTGTCTTTCGTAATGTGACCCGTCGATGACGTGCGTATAAACAGAATCGTGCTCGCTCCCTAGGAGCAGGCCGCACATTGTTAAAGACGCTTTTTGGCAGCGGTAATTTACAGGACCAGCACACCTAATTTAGCCGACCTCCACCCAAGGCCAGCCGGTTAAAACTTTGCTGTATGATAGGCTACGTTGTGTTCTTATTTCACGTATGTATTTATATATATTAAGGGGAATCCTAGGAACCAGGGTGCTTTGGAAATTCTTAGGAAGTGGCCCTCTTAGACTGGAGCAGACATTTGTGATGCTTTTTTATTCCACATGCTTAAATTATTCATGGGGGTGAAACCCAGACCTGGAGTGACAAGACACTTAAGTCAAGATAATGCTCACAGTGTCAAGAAACTAAACTGTCAGAAAGAAGTGGGAGATTCAGCAAAACTGGAATAACATGCTTTGGTTTTTACATGGACGAGAAAAAAAGGGGGGTTTAAAACGCTCCCATATTTCCTGCTGGCGCCATTGGTGGATTTATGCAGGCACCCAGGAGTGGGAGTGTGCTGGTGATTCCCAGAGCCGTTTAAAAAAAAAAGGAAAACGTTGTGCACTCGCCGAAGCACAAAAGTTCATTATTTACACCACACGGCTCGCTGCTTTCTCATCCAGCCAACAAGCTGGATTTTCCCTGAACTTTTCTCCTCGCTGGTTGCATAAGCCTGAACTGGATTTCAGTGTGTCACGGTCACCAGCACTGTTTCAGAAGTAGTGGCGGCGTATCTGTGAGACAGATTTGAGACGGTGAACTCCGGACTTTGATTTTGATGGTTCCAGACATCAGACACCAGAGGTTTTATCGGTGGATTTACAGCTAAAGTCATCCATGGTGTCTGCTCTGTAAAATTTACATTCTTTTTTCAACTCTCCAACTGGGACCATATGTACTCTGTAAGAGTTGATTTAACACTGAACATTTTACTGTTTTGTGATACCGGTTGTTCAGAAACTTTATTAATGCTTTCTTTAAGATAGCAGCTGAAGAAAATGTATGTACTAGTGCCCTCCCACAAACCCTGTGGCATATTTATGACTGTTAGATTGTATGCTTTTTTTTATTGGTGTAAAAACTCATGCATGAGGCCCAGTTAATTTTACTGTGGGACAGACACCACAGTCTTCACAAAGCACAACTGTTAGGGGTTTACCACCAAATACCATTTAAACCACCAATCATGTTTGTTTGCCCTACCTTTTCTGTGTCCGTTGCTAAACTATAGATTGTCTGAGTTCAGACACCTTTTGCTGTAAAATGATATCAATCATGCATTACCCCTCAGGGAAAATAGTGTCACAACGTACTGTAGCATAAATAGTGCAGTATAATAACGAACGCAAACCTTCATAACCCAGGAAGAACAGTTCTGTTAATAGATACAATACTGCACATTTCTGCGTATCTTTTAGTGTGTCATTTTTGTAATGAATCCGTTGGCATGACAACGTGAAGACGAAGCACAAAACAGTGAAAGGTGATTAATATCTGCTCTAGGATCACAAGGGTGACTCATCTGAACAGGTCTGTATCGGGTGACAGCTGTGTTATGTTAGACAGTACGTTGGGTGTCTTCTGTATTGGACAACTCACCTCAGCTATTGTGTACAGACTTTAAGTTCATCCTCTCTGGGCATCGGGACAGAATAGCAAGGCTTTATAACCAAGGCTGTGGCTGCAGTGAATGCTGGATTAAACTAACATGAAGTTGTTTTCTTCCACGTATTTTTCATTCTGTAAGTCTAATTGTTTATTTATTGTTGGTGTATTGTTTCTGCTATTTTCCCTTACCATCCAATTATTTATTTTATGTATTTATCATGTAGTCATATATTCTGCTGCACACAAGTTGTCATCTGGTGACAGTGAAGGCTGAAATGTTTACTGAAACCATATAGCAGCATGTAGAACAAGTAGTGTATGAGTAGCTAATGTTAAGTGCTTATGGGTCACAGGAGTTTTCCCAGGATACAAACAGTTGGTATTTTGTGCATTGCTCCTTCATAGACAAGCCCAATGTCGAAATGAATCTATTACAGTGTAACCTTCACAAGCAATTTAGCATAACTGACGCTGTGTTTCCCTCTCTTTCACATTACAGCACCACGCTGAATTACGCTATCATATGATCCATCTGTCGCTGAGTCCAGGCGACCGTTTTGCCTTCCCCCCCCCCCGTTTCGATTTTGAAAGGACTTGTTCAAACCGCCGTGAAATCTAATAGCAGTTTTTTTTTTTTTTTTTTTTGTCGTCTTCTTTCAGCTCGGAGGCAATAAGCACACGATGAGCGAGCTGTCGCACGCCGGGAGCCTCCAGCAGATCCACGTCCAGCAGCTGTTCGAGGAGAACAGCAACAAACGGACTGTGTTGACCACGCAGCCCAACGGGCTGACGCCGGCGGGCCGGCCCGGCCTGCCGCTGCCCGACCGGCCGCAGGAGGCCAGCCAGGGCCGGCAGGCCAGCTCCGCCTCCCTCAAGTCCGCCGACGGCAAGGCCAAGCCCAGCCCCATGACCCCCGAGCAGGCCGTGAAGCAGGGCGCGTCCAAGCTGACGCCGTTCGAGCACCAGGAGATCTACAGCTACTCCGAGGTCTACTTCACGGGCCCCAACGCCAAGAAGCGGCCGGGCGTGGTCGGCGGCTCCTGCAACTCGGGCTACGACGACGACCAGGGCTCCTACGTCCACGTGCCGCACGACCACATCGCCTACCGCTACGAGGTGCTCAAGGTCATCGGCAAGGGCAGCTTCGGCCAGGTGGTGAAGGCCTACGACCACAAGGCCCAGCAGCACGTGGCGCTGAAGATGGTGCGCAACGAGAAGCGGTTCCACCGGCAGGCGGCCGAGGAGATCCGCATCCTGGAGCACCTGCGCAAGCAGGACAAGGAGGCCGCCATGAACGTGGTGCACATGCTGGAGAACTTCTCCTTCCGCAACCACATCTGCATGACCTTCGAGCTGCTCAGCATGAACCTGTACGAGCTCATCAAGAAGAACAAGTTCCAGGGCTTCAGCCTGCCGCTGGTGCGCAAGTTCGCCCACTCCATCCTGCAGTGCCTGGAGTCGCTGCACAAGAGCCGCATCATCCACTGCGACCTCAAGCCCGAGAACATCCTGCTCAAGCAGCAGGGCCGCAGCGGCATCAAGGTCATCGACTTCGGCTCCAGCTGCTACGAGCACCAGCGCGTCTACACCTACATCCAGTCCCGCTTCTACCGGGCGCCCGAGGTCATCCTGGGCGCCCGCTACGGCATGCCCATCGACATGTGGAGCCTGGGCTGCATCCTGGCCGAGCTCCTCACGGGGTACCCCCTCCTCCCCGGGGAGGACGAGAGCGACCAGCTGGCCTGCATCATGGAGCTCCTGGGCATGCCGGCCCAGAAGCTCCTGGACGCGTCCAAGAGGGCCAAGAACTTTGTGAGCTCCAAGGGCCACCCCCGGTACTGCACGGTCACCACCCTGCCGGACGGGTCCACGGCGCTGACGGGGGGGCGCTCGCGCCGGGGCAAGCTTCGGGGCCCCCCCGGCAGCAAGGAGCTGTCGACGGCCCTGAAGGGCTGCGACGACGCCCTCTTCCTGGACTTCCTGAAGCAGTGCCTGGAGTGGGACCCCGCGGTGCGCATGAGCCCCGGCCAGGCGCTGCGCCACCCCTGGCTCCGGCGCCGCCTGCCCAAACCCCCCCCGCCTCCGGCGGCGGCGGCGAGAAGGCCCCCGCCGCCAAGCGCATCACGGAGGCCTCCGGCGCCCTGACCTCCATTTCCAAACTGCCGACGAACGCCGGCTCGGCGGCCCGACTCAGGGCCAACTTGGCGCAGATGACCGATGCCAACGGGAATTTACAACAGAGGACCGTCTTGCCCAAACTGGTCAGCTGATCTCGGACGGGCGTTTTCCGTCCCCGTAGTTTTAAGGGGTTTTTTTTTTTTTTTTTTTTTAATTAAAAAGGGAGCGATCCTCTACGTCAGAATGGTGCGCGAGAAAAAAAAGCGAAGGCGAAACGGTTTCGCCGTTTGCTGCACGTCACTCCGGTTCGAGTGTGAAGGTTTTAGGTTTTTATGTTTTAAAAAAAACGAAACAAAAAAAAAACAGTGAAATCACTACACAGTTGTGGGGTTTTCTATCACCTGTATGCCGTAAAAGAATATTACAAGCATTTATATTTAAAAAATATATAATTTATTGGGGGAAGAAGGGGAACAATGCTCTAAGGTTTTTTTTTATCCCAGGACAGCGCACAGTGTTGCTAAGTAGCCCAAATTTGTGCGGTCTGGCTGAGTAGATTAGGAAGCCCGTACGGTTGGTTTTCACTCGTCTGTGTTGCAGTGTAGACGGGAGTGTAGGACGGACAAGGTGTGGCAGGCCAAAGTGATGCACGGCAGGTGTCCACGGTCATCAGCACCCAAGGGGCTCTAGGTTCTGGTCCTGAGTGTTGTAGGTCTGCGTCAGCGGTATGACAAGGAGCGGTGAAAATGATGTCACAGCACATTTTTCTAGCCGTTTTGGACTTTAAAAAAAAAAAAAAAATGAATATACTCTCAAGAGCATGAGGCATGTGTGTTTCTGAAGAGCTTGTTCTCGGACGGCGTAGATGCAAATTAAACGGACATAGGACGTTGACTTGAGCGATGAGCAGGGAAAAGGGGGGGAAAGAGGAGAGACGAGCAAAGAAATGCGAAAGTTTACGCAAGTGTAGCCGAGAGATGAGACACTGTGCGCGCCTGAGATTCTCCTGACGTTCCTCATTCGCTGGGGGGAAGGAAGGAGCTTGGAGCGGCCTGCTCCACCCGTACGGATAACAGCCGAAAAGGCATCCACGAAAGATTAATTCACGAATTCTTCAGGGCGAAGGCGTCGGCGTTTGAATGTGCCCATCATGAGTCACGGCGGGTGGCCTTGTCTCTGTTCAGTGGTAGTGCTGCTGCAGGAAGTCGTACTGTTGGAGGAAAAATACTTCTATGGTGCTTTCTATTATTTTTTTCTTCAAGTTTTGTTACTTTACTACTATCACTTTATTACTATTATTTTATTGTAATTCTGAGAAAGGTAGCATGGAGTGTGACGTGTGACAGTAGGACGTTGCTGAACCCGAGCCGCATGATCGGAGGCATTCGCTAAAGAGAAGTGATGAAGACAGAGTGAAAAGAGTGAAAGAACGAAAGGGTGTATTTCTGTTTTACTAGAGGGTGACATCACAGCCTGTGGGGAAAGGGACGTTGGTGAAGGAGTGGTGCAGCAGTGGAGTGTGTGTCTGCGTCGTCCAGCGTAGCGGGAATCAGGCTCTAACTCAGGATTATTCACCTGGCGTGTTGACTAGCAGCTGTGTCATCAGCTTTCACAATGTGCCCGACAGGAGCTGTTGGCCTGGGGCCTGCAGTCGTGTGTCAGGAGCTAAAACACCTCTGAGCATGTTCCCCTGCAGGGTCAAAAAAAAATAGTTATCGTCTCCGGTGGAGGTTTAAAAAACAAGCTATTTTTATGACCGAAACACCTCACTTGTTTTCTTTTAACGTGAACCCTGGCCTGAACAATCGGCGAACAGGCAGAGAACTGTGCACAAGTTTTCTCAAAATGTTACCAAGCCTGGTATTGAAGGAGCCATTTTCACAAAAAATTTTAAATGGAGCAAATGGGACTTACGTTTTTTCAAAGCTTTGTAGAGGTTTTATTTATTAATTTCTTATAAATGTTTCTTGAAAAGCTAATATAAAAAAAAATATATTAAAAATCTGACTAGTCTGAGGCCTGAATGTTTTTGCGTCGGCCTGGCAACTCCGGGACAAGGTGTGTCCTGGAGCCGCGATGATGTAATCCTGGAGAACGCTACCTGGTGCCACACCAAGACCGCTCAATTATTTAGAAGGGAAAGAACCCACTGAGTCACGCCTGCTCTGCGTACAGGAATGGGCAAGGCAGCTCAGGGTTCAACAGGCGGGGAGTGACGTGGGCGTGGCACTCCAATGCCCCGCCCCCTCCTCCCCCCCCCCGCTCCCCCCGTCCCAGGTGCTGCTGGGTGGCACGATGTCCCGCCAAACGCTGCTCACTGCCACCGCCCTCCTGGCCACCCCACGCCGTCCCACAAAAAAAAAAGTGATGCACACAGTCGCACACGAAGGGAAGCTTTTTACTTTCGGTTTTGTGTTATTTGTTGCTATTTTGCGTTTTCGCAATAGTGGAGAAAAACTGCTCTTATGTGAACAATGTGCCTTTGGTTGTCAATGCCGTTCTTTACTACGATGACCTAAGATCCCCAGGGATATATATAAATACATACGTATATATATATGTATGTATGTATGTATGTATGTATGTATGTATGGTGCTCCTCACAGTTATTCCAGCAGTACAGCACCCAAAGACATTCTCCCTGTAACACAATGGTGGTTCACAGGAAGAGGAAGTGACTGCACAGGAAGTGAGTTAACACAGAGGACCATTCCCCTGCAATGAGAATAGCTTTGGTGCCATTTGCTGTGTTGACAGTACATTCAGTTAACAGTATGTTCTTTTATTTCTTTAAATCATGTTTTTGTCCTAACAGGGTGAAAAAAACAAAATTTACTGCAATCTTTTTGTCTGGACATCAGCCCATTCAAGATTGCCCGTTTCTTTCCTTCATTCACTCGTAACTTGTACAAGGGGGAAAAAAGTGCTACCATTATTTTTTACCTCAATACTGTTGTGATATATTTTTATGGCAGTTTAAAAAACCCAGGGGATTTGGGAGGTACGAAAGTGCATTCCTTTGTATTTCTGTGGCCACAAGGAAAAGTTAGCCAACGCATGTTGTCTTTTGTACCTGAAGAATAGTCACCCAGCCCACTTTTCACTGTCAGTCATGGGCCCTGTCAGCACAAAGGAAAGTAAAAGGTGGAGTGCTGCTCTTGGGCTTTTTGTTTACCTCTGAGAGAATGGTTCAGGGGGGAAAAAATGTAGCGTATCACCAGTCTTGTAGCTGGACACAGCTGAAAATCTACTGCCCACAAGTCCAGATTTGGCTCAGTACACCACAGTAACGTGTGTGCTGAGCGACAGTGCAATTGAACTGCTGGAGAAGATTTAGCGGAGTTTGTGCTTGTTAACTTCCACTTATATTAGTCCTGATCAATATCTGGAAGTCAGCTGCTGTCTTGTCAAAAGAGTGTTTTAAAAAAGAAAAGCCTGATGCCTTTTCTAAATGAAAAAAATAGAAATAATAATAATAATAATAATAATAATAATAATAATAATAATAATAATAATAATAATAATAATAAATAGATAATATAAAATCGAGCAACAAATCCCACATTGTGTTTGTATTCTGCCACAGAGACACGTACTGTACATTTGTGAAATTTACAACGGATTTTGTGTGGATGTGTACATATGTATGTAATGTTTTTCTTTTTTTTTTTTTTTTTAATCTTGTGAAAATGCTGCTCAAAATTCTACACATGCACTGTAGTGCATTTTTAATTTTGGCGGCCATTTTTATGACATTGTATGTATTGTACAGCTGATGGAAGTATAAACTTTTTTCTAGTGATCATTTGTTAAATTTATCGCTGTGGTCAGAAAATATTAATAAAAAAAACTTTTAATGTACATCTTTTCAGATATAGTATATCCAGTGGTTCTTTCTTTATTAAGACGAGTTGTAATCTATGGTGGACTCCTGTTTTATTCACATCCTTGATAAAGATGAACACAAAGCTGTATTTTTTAATATTGCAAATACTGAGGTAGGCTATATTTTATGCTTTAAAAAAAAATAGAGGAAATTATATTCTTTTATAATAATGCACTGCCACGAACTGCACATGAACATTCTTCGATCTTGTGCTTTGTCAGCCATTTCTTAGTAGCTAAGTATGTCAGTTAGGCTACAAGTGATGAGTTGACAATGTTGTGTCTTCCTCATTTGATGCGTTCGTCATGTTATTTGATATGGTAGCCTACCATATTTCACACAGTAGTTATCCACTTGAGCTGCTCTATTTAATATTTATGATGCATTATATTCCTTTGCTACATTCTCACGATAATGGTTAATTTGTGTAGCCTTGTATTAGTATTAAATAACTATTTAGATTGACAGTAATGTGACACCTCTTTTCCTGTCAGTCTCCTGACACTTGTTGAAAAAAACTGATAGGCCTACACTAATTGCCTTTGAATAGCTACAGTACACATGCCCAATGTTTTATCGTGATCTGAAATTTGCATGTGAACGCTTTTCGAGTTAAAGTTTGATGAATCAGATTTGGCGTGGAATGAACGTGCTCACAAGCTTGCGCGCTAAATCCGTTCTGCCCTCTTGTTGATGAATGAGGCCCTGAAGCAGAATAGCGCTTGAACTGATGTCATCGTGCTGTTAAATTTTTATCACCGTTGGAGTTGCTGCCTTGTCACTTGCTTTCACTGCTATATAAGTTAGTCTGAAATCAAAATGTATTGCGGTTGTATTACAGAGTAGCGTAATACTGCTGTATTACTGGAAATAACATAATATTACTGCAGACAGCATGTTCTCCCCGTGTCTGTGTGGGTTTCCTGTGGGTACTCCCACAGTCCAAACACCTGCAAGGTAAGCTGACTGGAGACTCTAAATTGCCCACAGGTATGAGTCTGTGAGTGAATGGTGAGTGTGCCCTGTGATAGATTGGCGACCTGTGTCCGTAATGCTAGCAAAAACAAAAGCCCGTTTTGAATGAATTTGGCCCTTTTTTTGGTGCATTGGTTTAGCCTTGCCTAATTCGTTAGAAGAGTACAGGAGGCTTTAACACAGCAGAACAACAGTAGTGCCGGAAAACAAGCCAGCCTGCAGGGCAAAGCGCATTCCAGGTGACATAACGAAAATCCTGCCAACTCATATGAGACGTTCCAGCTAACAGCATGCAGCTAACAGCAGACATTCTCATAGTGCTGGTGCTAAGGACTGACGGGCGTTACGTAACCTTTGTAGCGTTAGCACGAAAAGCACTTCATCACGTGGAGCTGTTCCCTTGCATCTTCGGATGATAAATCAGTGTCAGTTTTTTTTTTACACGCGGAGAAGTTTCAGTTGTGTTCACAAAGCAGTTTTTAACTTTGAATTCTGCCCATGCGCTGCGCCTATGTGACACACTGGCCTGGCGATACCGATCACATCGCCGATCGCTCGTGTCCTTGCAAAACCGCACACTCTCCCGAGCCGATTAGTCCGTCTGCCTCGTGAGACAGAGCGGACCCGGTCACAGGTGGGCGTCCCCTTCGTCCCCAAGTTTCAGTCGCGCTCATGCTCAGCCGGACTAATGGGAGGCGAAGTTTTAAAGGTTTTCCCACGCCGATGACTCTGCTTCTTCACTTGAGCTCGCGAAGGACGCTGCTGGTTGCAAAACCCAGGATGGAGAATTCCAGCTCATTCGAACTTAAAATCCATGAACAGTTTAGCCAAGAATTAAGGCATTTCCCAGATGGAATGGAACTGAATGGCCTTGGACTGCAAGCAGAGATGGATCCTGCTTTGACAGGCGAAAGGCTTATATGAGGGCTGCCCAGCCCTGTTCATGGTGATCCACCGTCCTGTAAGCTTTCAATTCAACCTTAATATGGCACACCTGACTCTACTAATCAACAGCTCAGTGAGATCTCATGCTGTTGAATGAGGTGCGCATTTGTTCAGGTTGGAGTGAAAACCCACAGGATAGTAGATCTCCAGGAACAGCAGTGGGCAGCCCCGGACTACATGAATAGTAAAGATACGCATTTTTACACCGGTTTTACCTGTGGAAGTTCTCTCTTAACTGTCTTTGCTTTCTCTGTCTTTGACCTCTTCCGCGCGCAGTGAAGAGGTACAGTATCTGGGCTAACATCTACAAATCTATCTTAAGACTGAAAACCAGATTTATGAGATCTATATCAATCCATGATTCAGATTAGCTAATTTCTCTGACATTCCGTGGACGGTGATCTCAGGGGGGGCTCCACCCCTGGCTGCTTGGACCTTCTGCCCTCCCCCCTCCCCCCCCCCCCCCCCCCCCCAGTGGACAGCTGTGTTTGCTCTTCCTCGCGCGCGTACAGGCTCATCACACCTCTCGGTGGCGCCTCCGCGATGACGTGCAATCTGGCCGCTGTTTACTGCCTGCGGGCTTCACTGGGATTTATTTTTATGGCGAATAAAAATACTGTAACAGTACAGAGTACACACCGAGCCGCCTGAATTTATACAGCACACTGCCTGTCTTGGCTCCGTTTCCAGTCTGAAAAACAGGCGTCCGCAACTACACGTGAATTATTTATTATTTAGTCTATTTTTCTATATATTTTCCTATAAACGTCGGTGTTAATAATTTTTTTTAAATTCTTAGTCATATGTGGCTTAATTGTCAGTCAGTGACAGACGCAATAACAGTTGAAGATTTGGGTTATGTAAAAATAACATGCAAATTCGAGGGTGTTCGCCTTGATCCGTCTCCAGTCCCAAAGGATATTATCCAACCCACGTTAGAATGGTTGAATTTGCCTGATTATCTTCCCACCATTGAAAAACCCACTCGTTTGAAAGGCCATGAATCCTGTGAAAGGAGAGTTCATCCTCAGGTGAAAGGTTAAAAGTCCACAGGATAACCCAGGATTACCCAAACACTTTTCTTTGTGTGGTGGCTCTATGAGGATCCCTTCCACAGTGACACATCCAGGATCAGTTTACCTGAAACTTACTCCTGACAACAAACGTTTTCTGAAAAATGCTTCAGCTGATCCCAGACCAGTGTGTGTGTACACTACACTCTCAGAAGAAAAAGTCTGAAAAAGTTCCTATAAAGGGAAAGCACATGTCACTATGGTGGTACCCTATAGGTATATGAAATAGTACCCCAGGCCAGCAATACATAATCAACTGGTACTTTTTTTGGCTTGTAAAAGGTACTTATTGATACCAAAATATAACATTATTGTACCTTTGGGGTACATGCGGAAAACTTGTTCCCTTTAGAACAAATAAGTACCTCCACTGTACCTTTGGTTCAGAGAGTGTAGATGTTTATACCCATGCAGTGTGTGAGGAGGTCAGAACAGATGCCACGAGCCAGGCCTGTTTTGCTCCAATAATGACTGCCACCAACCAATATTCAGCCCATGCTCACTTACGTGAACTGCCGGTGGCCTTCTTTTCCCTTAATTGCAGTGTACTTCCGATTAAACACGTTAAATTCACAGGTCTCCTCGACCACTGCAGTGAACATCGATCAAACAGCTCTAATATAGGTTAATGTTGCACAGAAAAGGCTGCCATGGTAGTGTAGACGACAGTTTCACACTTCTAGCTTTTCACCGAGATGGCTCTGCTCAAACAAGTCTGAGACACTGCGTAGGACTGAAATAGCATCTGCAGCTGATAGCAGGGGAAATGTATTCTCCTGATATAACTACCAAGTCCCTGTATTGATGTCCTGGGGCTTTCTGTGTGGAGTTTGCGTGTTCTCTTCGTGTCCACTTGGGTTTCCTCCGGGTACTCCGGTTCCCTCCCACAGACCAAACACAGATTGGCAATAGATTGGCGGTCTGTCCAGGGTGTATTCCTGGGTATAGATAATGGATGAATGGATGGATGGATGGATCGGAGTATCATTTGAATATAAACCCTAATAATGTCTTGGAATGAAAATAATTGCTGAGTGGCTCATTGCCTACAGCACTTCCGCTGGCTCTGCACACAAGTGCATAACAAATACATGAACGTGAGCAAAGTTGCAGTTTCTTTGTGAAACGCTACCAGAAGGAAAGGTAATTACTGCATCTCACAGATATCTGTTTGCACGTCATGTCCTTCACCCTCTGCTTCAAATGTACTCACTGAGACAGGTCACTGATTCATCGCTGTTTTTGTAAGAATACTATTCAGTCATCCCTGCCATCCATTTTCAGGCTGCGTGTGGATTCGTGATGTTGCTGTGTTTTGTCAGCCCTGCCGAACATTCCAGCTAAGGCCAGCTGGGATTCTAAGCTGTTTGGTTCGTTTTAAACACTTCTAGGTGGTCAACACTAGCTGGTCTATGGCTGGTTGAAACCGATCAGAACTGGTTAAACTGATAGAGTAAGCTTGTGGTCAAACTGGTGGACAAGCTGACTATATAAGCTGGTCAGCTGGTGAAAAGCTGGTTCGCTAGCTAAAATTGTGAGAAACACAGCTTAAACCAGCTTGACCACTGGTTTAAACTGGAATTTTCAGCAGGGAGGTACTGTAAAGAGGACCTGGTTGCCTATGGTCTTCGGTGGCTCCCAGGTTCTCTCTGGCTATATGTAACCATTCCCAGGCATCTGCAAGACATAACCCCTCCATCACGAGCTGGGTTCACCTTAGGTTACCAGCTATAAATTACAATATTACTACCAGTGCTGCATTAAGATTTCTCCATGGATTTCAGTGAGATATTCACTTGTGTGTGTGGGCGTGTGTGTGTGTGTGTGTGGGCGTGTATTTTTACTGGCAGTGAAGCTTAGGCTAAATTGATAAACAGCCTTATTGGACAGTGAGCAGAAGTGCAGTTTCAGATGTGATTTAAAGGTCCTTCCAAACCTGGTGTGTCAACAGGCGGGGGTTTGTTCTGTGCTGTGTAGCATATTTTGTGTGTGTGTGTGTGTGTGTGTGTGTGTGAGTAAGGGCAGGGGAAGAGGGGTATGTGACAGTCAGCGCTTTTACAATGTGCAACTCTACCACACATTATGGCAACTGACAAATTCAAATAACATTATAGAGACAACAAAACAGAAAATTTCACACACGGACTATACAAAATTTATTTTATTTAAAGAAAGACTGAATATTGCACAATTGAAAATACAAGAAAAAAATTTCAAGCCCAAAATGCAAGAAAACAAAAGGTTTCAGTTAAATCCGGCACCACTGCAATATGTCAAGAAGGCTGGGAGAAAACAGTAAACACAATGTTATAACTGACTCATTGCACCCTGAGTAAGGGCTGTATTTCAGAGAGAACGAGAGCTGGAAAAACAATAAAAGAAACAAAATTGTAATTCGGGTCCGTGAAATGTGTCACAGGCTTGTGTATTGCTATTTTAATAAGCTTTTTTTCTGTAAATTTATTCTACCTCTTTTGGTTCTCCTTTTTTTGTTCCAAATGTTTCATCACCATAGATGCCTAAGCCTGAGGGAGTGCGTTAAATTTTCCAAGAAATGGCTTGCAGTCACATGGAGGCCGTCTTATGTTATTGAAATGAATTATGCAATAAAAGGCACCTGCCCACTTTTTTTTAGTTCACGTAAGAGGAATCTGTTTTGTCCTGAATTGTTTGTGTGAGCTCTGGTTTGGAAGCCTTGTCCATGGTTTTGCCTACAGCAATGAGAATGCATTCTTCTTTCAGAACAGTATGTGAGGGATTGTTTTTTTTTTTTCGAGTCAACGTGGTTAAAATATTTTTTGAAGCACACTGCAAGGCCAGAATGTGGCTTTCAGAAGTCAAACAAAATGTCCGCCTTGCGTCTCAGTTGCGTCGGGCTGTGGCTACAAAGTCACATGCCCTGCCTCTGTCTCGGAGAAGATGATGCCATACCTTTAGCTAACTATCAATGTCTGGGTCTTCGGTTTTTGTTAGAAATGTACTACGGAGGGGCATGCCTGTCTATCTTCTAACTATATTTAGAAGGTGAGAGGTCAAGAGTTTTGTCAGTTGTGGTAAATGGTAATGGCTATTATTTTGAAAGCAAGTGCCAGAGCAAAAGACTGTCTGAATTCTCCCCTCGCCTGTGACGTTGGCCTGAATGTTTTTAAATCCCTGACTTTTTCACCTGCTTTCAAAAACGTTTGGAATGAGTCCATGGGGTTTGTGTCTACGGGAGCCTAGCACTCTCTGAAAGAGTCCATGGGGTTTGTGCCTACGGGAGCCTAGCACTCTCTGAAAGAGTCCATGGGGTTTGTGTCTACGGGAGCCTAGCACTCTCTGAAAGAGTCCATGGGGTTTGTGTCTACGGGAAGCTAGCACTCTGTGAATGAGTCCATGGGGTTTGTGCCTACGGGAGCCTAGCACTCTCTGAAAGAGTCCATGGGGTTTGTGTCTACGGGAGCCTAGCAGTCTCTGTTTCTGGCTGCTGGGCCAAAGCAAGCGTTCCCGGGTGTAGCCTCACCCTATCCGTTGTGTAGAAAGAGCTCAAACTGATCCAGGGTCAGCACTCTGGGGAGAGATCAATCTGCAGGACACACAGAGGTCTTTGCGTAACCGAAATCTCCCGTGTCGTCCCGAGAGGTGCCCAGCCGAAAAGCGCCGGCGGCCTGCGACCGCTAATTTGGGAGAGAGAGCCCCACATTCATCACCTCACACTCACGGGCTGAGCGGGGGGTCGCTGATAAGGAGCAAGCAGGCCTGGAGCTCTGTTTCTCGCAGGAGTGTGGCGTTTTGTGTAAACGGACTGCATTTATATGGACCGCATTTTATATAGCAATTTTATCCAAAGCGCTTTTACAATTGATGAATCTCATTCACCCATTCACACCCACACACGCTCACACACCAACGGTGAAAGGCTGCCACGCAAAGGTACCAATCAACTCACTGGGAGGGGTCTTGCTCAGGGACACTTTGACGTGCCCAGGGCGGGGGATGGAACCGGCAACCCTCTGACTGCCAGTCAGCCGCTCTTACCCCCTGAGCTATGTCGGAGCGCCGGTCTTTTCTCTCTCCCTCTCTCTGTACTTTAGCACTTTAGCCCCACGAGCCCAGCGCACGCTCTGCGTGCCGCCCTGACCAGCCAAAGAGTTTTTTTTTTTCCGTTGACAAGAGCAGCAGGCTCCCGAGCAGTTCTGTTCTGAGATACGCCAGCAGTCTGCTCAAACTCAAGCCTGGAAGCCCCGGGGCAGATACTAGCTGGCCGTTACGATCTCAGCACCTGTTTCGGAAAGCGTTTTGAGAAAGGTGCACGTTTTATTTTTTGTCCACCAGCACAATACGAAAACAGAGCTGTTGATCGGAGCAGGAGAGAATTAGAAAAAGATGCTAACAGTAAATGAAGCAATAGGAAGGTACGATAGCCTTGTGTTTCCAAACAGTAAACACAGGCCGTATCCAAACGAAATCCCGCTTGGTTGCCACACATCTGTGTGGTAATTACAAACCAAACAGAGCTCGATAGAGACACCTCCCCCCTTTGTTCTGAGGCTGTACCTCCCAAATGGTAATGTAATTAGGTGAACACTGTGACAAACACGCCTGCCACAGGCCACCGAAGTGGCTTTTCTTGGGGCCCTCCAGCACAGAGACACAGGGAGATGATGTTCAAAACGTCCACCTTTATTTCCGAGGGTTTGGCAAGATGGTATAGCCAAAGGAGCAGATGTTACAAACTGTCATGACAGAGCTCTCCTCGTGTGGGTGGGGATGGCAGATTTAACCTGTGCGCAGTGATTACCTCACTACGCACAGGTGCAGCCACTCCTGTTCCTGGGTCCAATTAGACCTGGCCAATTCCCCAATTCTTAACCAATTATACAATTGGCCAGGTCTAATTAACTTGACCCAGGGCAGGTGTGGCTGCTTAAACCAGCCATCCCCACACCACATACCCCCAACGCTAAACTGAGGCCAGGGAGAATCCCTGGCCGAAGCATACACCCCCCTACCCCCTCCCCCACCACCCCCCGCACTCCCAACAAAGCAAAAGACAAACAAAAATAAAATAAAAAACACTCCAAAAAAAAGTGTCAGGGTGGGTGGCCCCGGAACAGTCCAGTACATGCTGTGACCCACCCCCGGATGACAAGGCAGCCCTTCTTCCTCCTCCCTCCCGGAGCGCAGGAAGTCCTGGGCTGCTCTGCTGGCTGGTGGGGGCGTCACCGGGCTTGGGCTGTTCCAGGGGCTGTGGTGGGGTGGCTGGGCTGGTGGGCTTGCTTCCTTGCGGCGCTGGGGACCAGGAACCCTCGTAGCTGTGGTGGCCGCCAGTCGGCTCTGCTGGCAGGCAGCTGCAGGCTTACCCCCTAATGGGCTCCGGGCAAACCAACCAGGCCAAAACAACGAACTAAAACAACAAACAGACAAGAAAGGAAGCAAAACGGCGCGGCCACTGCTTGTGCGCCGCCCGTAGCTGACCCGCCTTCCCGGCCAAGTCCAGCTCACGGCGCGACCACCTCTCGTGCACCGCCCGTAGCTGACCTGCCTTCCCGGCCAGGTCCAGCTCCTCAGCATCCCAGCTGAGGATCGCTTCCTTCCCCTCCGTTGTCATCTCTTGCTCCCCGTTTTTTGGCCTGGAGGATCCGCCCGAAGCCCTGTCGGGAACACCTCAGCTGCCCGTCCTCCAGTGTGCTTCCTGGCTGGCCCTCCTGTGCCTCTTTCCTGTGCCGGAGAAGCCCCACGTTGGGCGCCACTGTGACAAACACGCCTGCCACAGGCCACCGAAGTGGCTTTTCTTGGGGCCCTCCAGCACAGAGACACAGGGAGATGATGTTCAAAACGTCCACCTTTATTTCCGAGGGTTTGGCAAGATGGTATAGCCAAAGGAGCAGATGTTACAAACTGTCATGACAGAGCTCTCCTCGTGTGGGTGGGGATGGCAGATTTAACCTGTGCGCAGTGATTACCTCACTACGCACAGGTGCAGCCACTCCTGTTCCTGGGTCCAATTAGACCTGGCCAATTCCCCAATTCTTAACCAATTATACAATTGGCCAGGTCTAATTAACTTGACCCAGGGCAGGTGTGGCTGCTTAAACCAGCCATCCCCACACCACAAACACATACTGTACTGTTGAAATCCAAAATGGAAGGCATGCACGTGTAAACCCATGGGACACACTTCTGCGATGTCCTCTCACAGTTTCATGCATATTTTTATAATATTTATTGCACACCTGTCCTATTTATAATCCTTACATTTCTATACGCATTTTAATCAATCATGTGCTCAATTAGACTAACACTGAATTACACCAGGCTTCTGGGTCAAACTGCATTGGCTCTATAGATAGAAATCTTCCCGGTTGCTTGCTATATTTGTATCAGATATTTGTTGCTTGTAAGAGGTAAGAATATTTAACGTAATACGGATTTCCTATATGTGCAAACTCCTCAGGCAAACAAGAGTTAATATGTGAACTAATGACATACAGTAGGTCACTTAATAGTGGCATGCCGGTTGTTGTTTTTTTTTATTTGCTTTTTTTTTTTTTGGCAATATCAACTGACTCTCACTTAAACCACTTTCTGGAATAGTATTAGCATTGTCTGTTCCTTATCTATGTTCTAGATCTCAGGAGCATTACCTGAGAGAGAACAGGCTTTACCGGAGCGAACGTCTGTTCTCTGAGATAGGGTGTGGGGTTTTTGCTCTGAATACGATATTCCGGGCTCAGGGAAAACGGTCAACACTGTCACAGTCCAGGAACCACAGAGCTCAGGTTCATGGAAATCAGTTCACAGAAATGGACAGAAGATCTGAACCCTTAAAAAGAAAAATGTACTTTATGTAAGAGCTAGTTATCAATACGAGTGGCATGGTGGTGCAGTGGGTAGCACTGTTGCCTTACAGCAAGGAGGTCCTGGGTTCAAATCTGGCCTGGGCCTTTCCGTGTACAGTCCAAAGACATGCAGGCTAGGCTAATTGGAGACTCTAGGGATGAGTGTGTGAGTGAATGGTGAGTGTGCCCTGTGATAGTTGGTGACCTGTCAGGGGTGTATTCCTGCCTCTCACCCAATGCATGCTGGGACAGGCTTCAGCACCCCCCGTGACCCTGCCCAGGAATAAGCGGGTATAGATAGTAGATGGATGGATGGACGGACATTTTCTAAAATATTACTTATTTTATCTTTATTAAATGGTGCTTGTAGCATATGCTGTCAGCATAGCGAATATATGGTTCTTGAGATTAAGATCAGAGACTTAAAAATTCATTTCTGGGTCTTAGGAGGACATGCAGCTTAACTGCACCTTAATATCTGTGTTTTGCTTTTCCTGGAACAGTTGTACACATAGAATAGTGTTAAGGACAATATAGAGTAGTATCAAGGAAGAAATAAACTCCCACCCCCCACACCCCCCCATGCCCCCTCCCCCCATCTTTAAATACAGAGCAGGCAGAGAGCACAGAGACTCCAAAGGTGAGAGTCGACGTCCATTACTTATGCGATGGTATGTCGTAAACATTGAGAAATGTTCTGGGGGGCGGGGGACGGCGGGCCGGGGGGGGGGGGGGGGGGTTTCGCGTTGCAAAACAGGCCTCCTGACGTAGACGGTGCGCCTGTGAAACAGCTGACACGAGAAGACAGAGCACATGGGGGGGGGGGGGCAGCTGGGGAGGGGGTGGGGAAGGGGGAGGGGATGGGGGCAGGGACACGGGGAAGGAGGGGGAGTCTCAGTAGATCTATGTCCTTTGTGAGAGATTCCACACCTCTCCCTGCGCTACTTGGTTACACGCTGCTGTACCCTAAATCCAAGCCTAATGAAAGGTTAATACCTTAGTCTGTGAAATGCACTTAGCGCCAGATGTAGGTTGTCACACATCTGCAGCCTACATCTAATGGGTATACATGCATGTACTGTATGCACCCAGACAGCACTGCTAATGATTAGGCTTTTATTTTACCATAAAATATTTAATCTATGGATAAATATAGTTAAAATGGGATATCACGCTTGAGATGCCTGGGGAAATAGCAAATACTGCCTGAAGATTGCAGCACTGCTTGGGGGGGAGGGGGGTAAGATGTCAGATTGGTGACTGTTAGCATGAAGCTAACAGGATGTGTGTAAAATCCCCTGGACCCAGCTGAAGTGTGCTTAAGAGTTCCAGGCCAGACAAAATTCCTCAAATTAATGCTATTGAATTTTGAATGAAGTCGGTCAAAAGTTAATTGAGCGAGCCAAAATCCTTTAAAATCGAGAGCACAAGCTAAACGTCCAGACTGCGACAGGAAGTGAATGAAATTTGGGTTCTTATCTCAGTATCAACAAGGAACCGAACATGATCACATGATACTAGATCACTCAATAAAAATAAAGATCTTGACACCGGGAGTGAGTGCAGTTTGCGCGCCTTGGGGATCTACTTGTCTCTCTGGGGGTGGGGGGGGGGGGGGGTAATCAATCCGAAAGACTCGTCTGAGCGCTGAAAAGATAGTTAACTCATCACGCTAATCTGGAGCTCTGACCGGCCTGCGCCGTGGGTCATATTAGGAGCGCCGCGAAGCCTGGGGGGGGGGGGGATCGCGGGAAGCTTGCGCGACTTCGCGAGGAAGCGCAAAAAAGTTGGTCAAGTGGAAACAGGGGGGGGGGGGGGGGGGGGGGACTATTTTTATCCCCGTGCGCCAAAGGGGAAAGGGCAGTGGTGGGCTGGACATGGAGTCTCCTGGGCTAGGAGGTTCCCAACCTGTCCCAGGGCCATGCTTCTGTCCCTCCACAAAACAACATGGCTGCTTCAGCGTAAGGGGGAGAATGCTTAACTGGGTTTGCAGTACAGGAATGGCATTCTTAAGTCTCCTGGGTATATATGTGCATAATATGCAGGGCTGTGCTGAGGCCTTTTTGGGGGGGGAAGTGCTCAAAGTGAGAAATGGGCACACCAACCTAGAAAAACAGTTTTTTTTTTCAAATCAAAGGCACTTTGGGCAAAAGGGGCAGGTGATGGGGCACGTGCCTGATAATATGTGTCTTGTCCAACTCATGTATAGCACCCATTTATTTAATCAATTTAGCAGTTTGTTGGGTCAGAGGTCATTCCCGGGTCAGAGGTCATTCCCATGTCTGTGATGCGAACCAACCGACGGGACACTTCCCGCCATCCCAGGGCAATCACCCACAATCCATCTCCTTCTGAGAGTGGAGCAGGGACGGCCGAACTCCCGGCGTCGGCGCGTACGCTGACCTTCGGGCCGCCGCGGACGCTCGCGGTTGTTGTTGGCGGCGACGGGCGTCTTTTCGTTTCGGAGCGGGGTCTTTCGTCCCCCGTGCGCCGCGGGCAGCGAGAGAGGTGAGCGGCGAGCTCTTCAGAACCGAACGAGCGCTCCCATTTAACCGAAGGAGCGCTCCCGTTTAACCGAACCAGCGCTCCCATTTAACCGAACCAGCGCTCCCATTTAACCGAACCAGCGCTCCCATTTAACCGAAAGAGCGCTCCCATTTAACCGAACCAGCGCTCCCGTTTAACCGAACCAGCGCTCCCGTTTACCCGAACCAGCGCTCCCATTTACCCGAACCAGCGCTCCCATTTACCCGAACCAGCGCTCCCATTTACCCGAACCAGCGCTCCCGTTTAACCGAACCAGCGCTCCCATTTAACCGAACCAGCGCTCCCGTTTAACCGAACCAGCGCTCCCATTTAACCGAACCAGCGCTCCCATTTAACCGAACCAGCGCTCCCGTTTAACCGAACCAGCGCTCCCGTTTAACCGAACCAGCGCTCCCATTTAACCGAACGAGCGCTCCCATTTAACCGAACGAGCGCTCCCATTTACCCGAACGAGTGCTCCCATTTCTGGAGGCCCTGAGGGGAACGGGGCCTGTTGTCTTCCGGCCTTGCGAGCCGGCCTGTTCCCGATAGTGCTGCCGTAACCCCCCGGCTGAATGGCCATTAACAGAGGCCCTCTCTTGCCGAAATCTCAGGGTGCGTTTTAACAGGGTACGGAGCCCACGGGCAGAGACCGTTAGCACCCCCACCCCCACCCCCCCCCCCCCCCCCCCGTGTGCCGGTGGAAAATCTATCGCGGTTGGCGTGACTTTCCACTCGGTCGCTCTGGTACGGGGGCCGCTGTGCGTGCTGACCTCACCAGGGCAACAGTCTGGAGGGACCCACACCTCCCCTGCAGGGGCAGTTACCTGTGGCCTCCGAGGGCCTCCGTGCTTGAGCCTGCCCAGCTGCACCTGAGCCCTCTACTGAGAAACAAACAGAGCCAGGGACAGAGCGTTTCACTGTATATACTGTACTAGGTATGCTGTGGGCTCCATAATGTTTGGGACAAAGACATATGTACTTTTTCTTGATTTAGCTCTGTACTCCAAAATTTTAGATTCAGTAATCTAACTATTAATATGTGATAATGTGTTTTTTTTATTTTAGGGTGTTTTTATATGACGTTTATATGGTTTTGCCATGTATAAATTGTGGAGTACAGAGCCAAATCAAGAATCAAGAAAGAAAAAATAATTTGTCTTTGTCCCAAACATTATGGAGCTTCCTGTATACACTTGGTGCTTGCTGCTTGGTATAAGCTGTGTTCTTGTGGCCTTTGGGATTCTGGCATCTGAACAGCAGTGACCATGGTGAACAGAAGCATTTCCAGCATGCTCTTCCTGGCATGTTGTGTGTGTGTTTGTGTGTGTATGTGTCCTGGAATATTGTGTGTGTGTGTGTGTGTGTGTGTGTACACGCTCTTCCTAGTTGTTTCCAAGGACGTCAAGCAAATGCACCCCTGGGCTAGCACTGATCCCATTAGGAGAGGGGGACCCTGGGTGAATGAGAGGCTACGGGGCTAAGAGAATGTGAAAGGACGGGGCCTCTCTTTTGTGCATACCTCCCCCTGCCTGGGTCTGGATCTCCGGTTTTTCAGTGAGGGTCTATTTATAGGCCTGCGCTCTCTGCTCAGCCATGCGGCGCATTGTTGTGCATCGTGTCGCATCGTGGCGCACGTGCCACACGCATGCTGCAATGCAACGGAATTCCCATCAAACGCGGCGCGAAACGAAGAGGTCGGCCAACCGCACTCTTGGCGATGATCGCACCCGACCCATCCGCGCAGTCGGAGAGCGTGGCTCTGTTTCGCGGGAGAGCTTGCGTGAGTAATCCCCGCGTAAGCACGCGATGCTCGCTGCGAGGGCGGGGTTGCGTTGCGGGCTTTGACCCAAACGCCTGTGTGCGGGCTTTGACCCAAACACCCGTGTGTGGGCTTTGACCCAAACACACGTGTGCGGGTGTTGACCCAAACACCTCCAGCCGGCACTCTACGCCAGTGTTTCCTAAACTGTTGTTCAGGACTCAAAATTGGGGGGTGGGAGTGTCTGTAGTACACTAGACTATGCTTATGTATGTGTATTTGATGGGTCTGTGAATGGTGCCCAATTTGTAATTTGGGTCCTGATATTAAAAAGGGGTTTAAGAACCAGTGCTGTACAGACTAGAGAGCTGAACTCATCCCCTCAACGATTTGCTTGTCAGTGACTGCCATGTGGTGAAGTGTGTGTGTGTGTGTGTGTGTGTGCTTGCGTGCTTGCATGTGTGTGTGTGTGGGGGGGGGAGGGGGGTGCAGGGGCAGGGGTGGTGAGATTAGGCTGCTGCTGTTGCTTACTTGACAGGAGGATAGTGTGTCGAGGAAGGTCTAAATATTTTCCCTACATGTGAAAGAGCCTCTTTATTAACAGACATATGTATTAAACATATGTGACTCCACATCAAATTCCCTCCTTAAATAGCCAGCAAACTGAGTTTCTCTTAGAACACATCTCTGATAATATTGTATTCTGAAGACTAGCACAAGATACAATTTAAAATGCAATAATTCGCCAGATGCGTTCAGCCAAAGTGACTTAGAAAAGAACATTTCGCATGGAAAAAAAATGGAGTATTTCTAGTGTAGGGAGGGTTGATTTACTGCCCTGTGTTCTCATTTCCTGTAGGGTTAAAATGGCAGTAACTCATATTTTCTGTGATGCTTCCTTTAGCAGTGGGTATTGTATGGCTTCTGGACTGTTGTTCAAAGTAGAGGAAATATCACTCTTTTCGCTTTACAACAAAATGGAAAGCTACTGTGAACACAAGCAAAATTCACTGTGCCAGACCATTCATCTCAGAGTTCCTTTGTTCCTTGCACTTACCTTCGTCTTTCTCCGACTGTTATGAATGGGGTAGCTAAGAATCAAATTTAGGATTTATTGCTGTGTTTTAGACAGGCAGTTTGCCCTTAATCTTGTCCTACATCAGTGAGACTTGTGGTGAATCTGTATTAGTCTCCTGTTTGTGCACATTGTGTATGGTAAATGGTAAATGGTAAATGGACTGCATTTATATAGCGCTTTTATCCAAAGCGCTTTACAATTGATGCCTCTCATTCGCCAGAGCAGTTAGAGGTTAGGGGTTAGGTGTCTTGCTCAGGGACACTTCGACACGCCCAGGGCGGGGTTTGAACCGGCAACCCTCCGACTGCCAGACAATCGGTCTTACCTCCTGAGCTATGTCGCCCCTGAATGAAAACTGTGGCATGATTTGACATATTTGCTTTGGTTGAATATTGTAGTCCAACTCCAAGTTGGAAATAGCGTTCCTTTAGAGAGGTACGCCATGTACTAAAATCTAGGCAAAGTGTTCCATTAAAAATATTGATGAGTAAAATTCTCTTCGTCAGACTCCCTGAATGTCCCTACAGTCATCGCTGTATGTACTGTAGAGGTCCTCAGCCTGACTTCGCAATGATTTTACTGGCGCTGGCAAACGGCCACAACATTAACTGCCTGTAGCATCGGCCCGACGGCGCTTCTTGTAAAAATTCTCTGTCTGTCATCGGACGTCAGGAGTTAGAGAGGCTCATAAGTGCTTTACGGCACCAGGATGCTCTGCCACGGCACAGCCAGAGAGACGAGCTCGAGGCTAGCTGGTCAGGTGACCACGCAGAGCAAAAGATTTTTGGCTCCAACCACGTCGTCTGGATGACTTGGCTAGGGCAAATTCTGGCAGTTGGCCAGTTCCGGTCGCCATGGAAACCCCGTTTTGAATGGAATTTCCGTTTACCTGCCCTCCTTCCCTGCAAGGACAGACAGCACACAGCTGCTGCTGTGTGTATTTCTCGTAAATGCATAAAGGTTTATTTATTTATTTATTTATTTATTTATTTGTTTGCACGATTCTATGTTTCCCTTTTTAACAGGATGAAAAGTGGAAAATGGATTAAATGTGGGTAATTTAAGGACATGATATATTGTAAATACACAACTGAGTTCCAGCACTGTGGAACTTCCAACTTAATTTCATTTTCATTGTATGCACTAAAATAAATATTTCTCAGACAGCCAGAGGGTAATTTAAGGCTAATCTAGGTCTATGCTGTGTTCAAAGTCTCCAACTGTCTTTAAAACCACTAATGATATAATTGTAGTGTATGAGGAGCTATATTAAAACCTAATAAATATCTAAGAAACGCATTAGGTATATTATTAATTAAGAGTTTCTAAAACATTAAGACTGAGCATTATTAGGGATGGAGTCATGGCAAGAGCGGTAGAATAATGGTACCAATTATGAGTTATGTCATCATGTCATGACCCCAGAAAGACAAGTTGCAGAGGGTTTATGGGTACTCATGATCTTCAGCTGAAAAACCGGGAGGATTTAGTACAGAAGGTGCCTGCCCTCTTAACTGTTAAATGGCAGTGGCTGTCGCCACATGTGCAGGGTCTTGGTGACCTGGCAGCCTTGATGCCCCAATTGTGATCGATTGATCTGAACCTGAAGCCACCTTGTTTTCCTGGTAAAGGAGGAACAGGACACATTCAGTGGCGACTGGTAGTTTTTGTTTTGTCTGGCCGACACTGGACCCGAGCAGCAGTTCCTATTCCAGTCTGTTCAGGAGGCTGTTGATGTCTGGCAGCAGAATCGTGGTCTGCCGCCGTCAGACAGCCCAGATGGCCAAAAACAGCTTGTGACATCCCGCAGACACCAGGGGCCCAGGGCTGTGATAAGCACCTGTTTGTGCTGAAGCTGGAAGGACTTTATCATTTCATCAATGTTGTGTCACACTGTGTTGGAGGTATGGCGAAACACCTTCACGATATGATCTCAGCTAGGGTCTTTGTACCTGGTACAGGTGACAGCTTTAACCTCAGCAGGCTTGCAGGCCTGTGTTGTGAAGGCAGGGTTGACTAGGTTGGCCTAGAGAGATGGAGCACAGCTGGGTGCAGCCCGACAGGTGGACCGAGAGGAGGCTCATGCAGGAGGTGGTGGAGGAGATCCAGGCTGTACCTCCTGTTGACTAGGAGTAGTGGTGCTGGTTTCCCTCCTTTTTTCTTTAAGTGCTGTTGTGAGGCAGCTACAGGAAGGAGAGCATATGCTCTTCTCTTTTAAAACGCCAGAACCTGGACTTTGAGGATATTATTAAGAAAGCTGTCTTGACACTTCGCATCTAACTAAATCATAAGGCATCATTACGAGGGTTGTGGACATTAATGGTGGTGGGGCTGTTTCAGCCGAATTCTTCCCAAAGGGGCTGTTGGAAGTCTCTGTGTAGACGTCTCATAGAGCACTGGCTCATAAACCTTTTTTAAATATCAGGACCCAAATTAGAAATACTTTTTTAATATTGTGAAATTTAGTACCTTTCCGGGACCCATCCGATACACACACTGGCACAGCCTGCTGGACCACAGACTCACTCTGGGACCCTCCTCATGCTCTCCCCTGACCCATTTTGGATCCCAACCCAAGGTTTAAGAAACATTGCCATAGAGTAAATTACAGCTGATCTACAGTGAAGGGCTAGTCATGGAGTAATAGCCATAAACAGACATGCTTGTTATTAACAATCTCATGAAGAACTACAAAAGATGACTCAGTAGTTTCATTCTTGCATTGAGGGTGTGCTGAACATATTGAAAACAGGGGTGCCAATAGTATCTTTAACACCTTAATAGTCTTTTTATGAAATAAAAAGAGTACCTGTTAAAACAAAGCTTTTTTCTCAGGACAGTTGTATAAGTATGAAATTATTTAATTTCCCATTTTTGAGCACACAGCATAGCTAATTACCTGTAATGTTTGTTTAAAAAAGGTAATGTGGTGAATAAAACCTGCAAGTCATCGTTGTACATAAATAATATTAAAACTCCACAGAGTGAAAATGTGCAATTTGGGATTTTTCATCATGAATAAATGTGTTTTCACACTGAACCAACTCCACTGGGTGCCCTTGGCCTTCTGGGGCTTTCTTGAAAAGGCATCAGTGCTCTTGACATCCAGGTGACAGCGTTAATTAACAGCTTTGGAAATAGCCCCCCTCCACAGTGGGGGAGTTCATGGTCTATAAAGGGGTGCTGAACTTATGATATGTATGTGACCGATGTGCTCTTGTCTGAGCCTCGTGCTGCACAACCCCCCAACCCCCCAACCCCCCCAGTACAACCCCAACCCCCCAGCCCCCCCGTGCCAGACCACCCTATTTAGGGCTCTTGGCCGAGTTCAAAATGGTTCATGCTTCATGCCATAGATCCGCACACCACAGAATGAATAAAAGTAAAAACTCCTTGGAAAGAGGCTGAAAAAATTTTTTGTTTCGACAATGCTAGCAGAAGTGCAAAAAGTGTTAAGTGCAAAAGAACCATTGTCTTTTGCACTCTTTTTGCATTTTTTGCAGCTGTGCTAGCCTGGTCGAAATTTTTTATTTTTTTTTGTAACCTCTATCCCAAATAGATTTTACTTTAATTTATTCTGTGATGTTAGTCACGTCTAGCTTCCACTGTGTGTGAGAGAATTAATTGGGTTATGTGGGCACATACATTGGTGTTATGGTTGTATTTGCCTATATGTGTACATGGCCAGAGTCCCCCTTGAATCTTTCTCATGACATGTTGATGTGTTTACCTCTGTCTCACACTGATCAAATATGGTTTCTTTCACACCTTTAGGAGTTTGAGAAGGCCCACTTTAGGGATGGCCCAAACTTTTCATTGTGCCAGAGAGCAGAATCCATGGCATCACAAAGACCAGTGGCTTGGCTGTTCTGTTCTCAGATATCACTTAGATATCGGTTGAGATCTTCACCTTGATATCACCGTGATATTGGTGACATCCTTCAGTTGACAGTTGAAGAGTATCATTTCACATCAACACCTTGTATAGACAACATGCACAAAGTAAATAGGCCGAACTTTACTTGAGCGTTCTCCTGGCATGGTGTGGGTTTGCATTCTCTGTGAGACGCAACCTCTTGCCCTTGTTGTGACTGTAATGCGATCTTCTCTTCAATCCTAGATCCAGATTGTGTGAGAAAATGCAGTCACAGTAATGTAAAAATATCGAATGTGTTCTAATGTGTACTAATGTGTTCACGAGAGGGAGGTCAAATGTCAAAGCAATGCAAGCCAACAGCTTAACATCTCTTAATGTTCTCAAGGTTGAGCTGACAAAACAAGGATTGGCTGACTGGAAAAGGAGAATGCTGTACATACTGTATATGGCAAGAAATAATATAGGACTGATTTGAATATTCTGTTTAATTTTTTAAAAATCCTTTTATTTATTTCACAGCTGTTCTTACCAAGACCAGCTATCTAGACAAATGGTATGACACATTTCAAATCATAGCAACAACAAGTTCAACAGTGGCATAGGTGAAGCATAGGAAAAAAAATGTGAAAATAGAGTAAAATGGTCCTGCCTAACAATTAAATAAGCAAAATTATATCAAAGCAATTCACAGAAACACACTTAATAGTTTAGAAAATGATATTTCACAACAACGTTTCAGTCATGAATTGTGGGAAGGTTAGAGGGTTGTGGGAAATGGCCTCAGTCAACTGTCACTGAATGCAATGCGCACTAAACTTTTGCTACAGAGAACTGTTCCCTTTTCACGCTGATACTCTGTGAACATTGTGGCATGACAAGCACATGAAATTCCCACAGTTCCAACCCTTTTTGTCACTGGGTGGGAGAGAAGAGTGTGTAGGACAAGAGGAGGAGGAGGACTGCATTCCAGACCACTGAGTGAGCATCGCTAGTCAAACCCTGCCCTGACGCGTCAGTCCTGTCCTCGTTCAATGCTGACTTCAAATGAGCAGGCTGGATGTCATCGGTCCTGTCAGTGGTACTTCTCAGCATGGTCTTACAGAAGCTCATGGATTTTTTTTTTTTTCTTCTTCGATCTCCGTGGCCCACATACTCCATCGATCTTATCGGGCTTATCGATGTCACCATCAGCGACAAAGATCCCATCATCCACCAGTTCATCTTCTCCTGCCTCCGGAGCTGTGCTGCCAGCTTGTTGTATCGATCGATACCTGGGAGTGAACAACGTGCTCACAGCTTTAGATCACACGTATGGGTTCAATGACACTTTTCTCTGAAGGACAGACAACGCTTCAGCATCCCGTTACGTAGACCTGAATGTGTTTCGTGGAATGAAACGTCTGCGTGCATTTCCGCAGAAACATACCTGCTTCTCTTGCGATGGAGTGACCTTCACGGAATGGCAGAGAATAGATAACATCAGTATACTAGACCAGTAGGTCTGCAACCCTGGTGCTGCAGAGCCGTGAGCTCGGTTGGTTTTTCTTTCCCATTCAAAAATCAGCACTTAGTTTAGACTCAAGTACCCAGGTGAAGTGAGTTAACTGTGTAATCAGCTGCATTAATTGGTTGATTAAGTGCTGAATAACAATGAAAACCAGCAGGGCTCTCTGGCTCTCAAGGACCAGGGCTGCACACCCCTGTACGAGACACCTCAGGCTACACTCTAGCAGTTTTAGCTGGTCGTCTTTCTGAAATCCCGACCCCTATCTCCTCCCTCCCTCCCTCACTTCCTGCCTCCCACCCTCCTCCCAGACCACACTGCGGTTTTGGGGATATGCTCGCGGTGCCTCGGCACGCGTCCAGGACCCCGTTACCCGGGCCGGGGTGATTTGGGATCGGATCGAGTTTCCGGCCCCAGTGCAAAAACTCCTCCAGGGGGATTGTGGGTAATTTCCCGCGTCACTCAGCCTCCCTGTGGGAGGAAGAGCTTATTCGCTAATAATAATAATAAAAAAAGGTAATAGCTCCGGGGCTTAAGCAGGCGATAATGAATATTTGCCGGGGGAATATGACGAGCCGGGCTCAGCAAAGCTGAGGCGGGAGTCTGACATCGGTGTCCATTACGCCGCGCGATGGTCAGCGTTCGCCACGCAACCCGGCGATTTACAATGCAGGATTTCCTGGCAAAGCCACCAGCTTACTTCAGTCCTCCCTACGCATCTCTAGCTGATGCTAAGCTAATGGCTGAAAGTGCCAAAAGCTGAAGAGCGATGGTGCTACACGAGCCAGCGCAGAACGAGAGGAGGAGACGGGTAACTCTTCAACAGCAGACGCCGTAGGGTCTGTAAATCAGGGGTGTGATACCGAATTTTGAATTCAGGGGTGACGGCAGAATTAAAACTGAAACTGGGCTGGCGGCAGTTTTTCAGGGTGTGGATCTCGTTATCGTTTTATTTTCACGGCAGAGAAAATTCTTCAGAACAAACTGATCCCACGGATCGAAAAACAACAGCTCCTCAATTTTTCATTTCACAGAATCCAAGATTTGTCTCGGTAGCTGATCCTGCGTTTGCCTTGTTTACCCCTTTTCCTAATCTCATTCATGATGTGACACATACACTGTACACATCCAAAATTATTCACACCCTAGATAAAGATGAACACAAATTCACACTCCTGTTTTCAGTACTTTGTTCATCTTTGCAGATCTCCAACTGGGGCCATTGGATCTGACTTGCGTCATCTACTCAGCAGGTGTAACTACCACTGTTCTAGTAGATTTAAACTCAGTTATTGGCCAAATGATGGAAAGTGTAAATACCGTTTTTTATGCATTAATCTGGATAAGAGCGTCCGCTAAATACCTGTAATGTTAGGTTTTATGCATTTGTTTGTAACCATCTCTCGACTTGTAAAAGTAAACAACCCTTGACTATGGGTGTTACCTTATTTGCATACCCCAGTGAAACATAAAGCCCACAATAAAGTTCCCTAAGGATGCGATGAAGGCAAGAATACTACATTCTCCTTCATCGTAGGATGCAGGCGTACTACGTCCCCATCGCGTCACAGAAGGCACTATATCACTGCAGGCTCTCTGCAGTCTGTGTTCCCTTATTCTCCGTCAGAAGAATACAAATGTCAGCTCTGTGGCTGTTAATGTTTATTAATGAAGGGTTGTTAGGAAACTGGGTCACTGTAGCACAGCGGTGTTGGAGAACAGTGTACATGGCATTTGGGGCAGCATGTTCAGTCCTGCTAGATAATGAAACTAATTACACATTCGGTAGTCAGTGAAAGCTGCTGTTTTCTGTCCTTGTCTTTTAGTTTGAACTTTGACTGTTTTATTTTTTTTACACGGGCAGAACAAAGCTGAGACGATTCTGTTTTTGTGCATTGATTCATACGCGGTTCTGAGAATTTATCTAATCTCCCCGGTGTGCTTGTCCTTTCATAACTCAGAACTCTTTTTCTGACGGCCTTTGTGACCCCAGTTATCTGATCCAGCCATTCCAGGCAGGATCATTAAGTCTGAATTGTCCATAAAAATATTTTTAAAAAACAACACAAATAACAAAGGGCAACAAAGCTATCAAGGGCAACGTCTTGAACAGCTTCACCCTAAAAATTCTGCACAGTAAGGCCTGCACAGTCAGTCCCTGACATGGTATTAGGTTACAATACAGGGATTAGCCCACAAAGATCTCTTGTCCCAGGAAAGCTGGGGCGGAGTATATTTAACCTGACATGCATAGCCAGGATACCGCTTTGTCTGTCGGAAATAAACCGCCCCGCTCCCCGTTGCTGTTCGGCGTGAACGACTGCGGGCTCAAACGAGCTCGACGCTGCCGCGGTCCAGAACGAGGGCCAGGTTTGTGACGGCGTTTCGGATTTTGGAGACGCTTCATTCAACACCGTCCACTTGGAGCGCCACTCAGTGGATTCGATGCCCTCTGTGCTACGAGAAACATCTCGATTTTTTTTTTTTGGGGTTGGGGGGGGGGGGGGTTTGCGCTAAATATTTCACATCGGGTGCCTGCGTGACACAAGTCATTGTCCTTGAGCTGCATCCCTCGTGGAACTGCTGCCGTCACGGCCAGAATAAACTCTCATCCAGCGTGACCTATGAATCCGCATCAGATGATTACACTCAATGGTAGCTCATGGTACCCAATGGTATCTCTTTTTTTTAATGGGCAGGACTTGAAGCAGTGTGGGCAGAACTGCCAACCTTGGCTAGGCCCTGCAATGACGCCACTAAGGGTTTACTCATAACGTTAGCCAAAAACACCAATAATACAAATTACCATTGCAAGGAAAAAATAAAAATGCCTGTTGAAATGGCTTGCTACTACAATTATCATAGAGAAAACTCATATAACGACATATAACAAAGTGTTTTAACGCACACTTAAAGCAAAAATAACACAGGGAGAATGATTCCTTGTGACAAAGTAAAAAAAAAAAAAGTGTAGCACAGACAAACATATTTTATTTATTTATATAACAGATTTTGTCTGTGCAATTCAGTAATCTAGTAATTTTTCTGTGTGCGTGCATTTTTTTCTGGCTGGCCTGCCTCTGAAATGAGTTTCATTTCAGGGTAACCAGATTCCAGCTGCAAAGCAGGCCTCCCTGGGTCGTGGGAGGGGGCAGGGGGGTTGTGAGGGGTTGTGCGGGGGGGGGGGGGGGGGGGGGGGGGTGGGGGGTGAAGTCGCCTGTCAGCCGGTAGCAGGAGCGGCCCGTGGTTGGTCCAGCATCGGCCTGCTGACGACGGCCTCTCGGGCACCCCGGGCTTACTCTCATGGCGTCCTTCAGACGCAGTGGGCCCGGAGCCCAGTGTTGTTATTTATGCAACAAGCTTTTCTGGCAAAGCCTAACAAGCACATAACAGGCTTACGACAGCACATAACAGGGTACGACAGCACATAGCAGGCCTACGACAGCAAATAGCAAGCTTACGACAGCACATAGCAAGCTTACGACAACACATAGCAAGCTTACAACAGCACATAACAGGCTTATGACAACACATAGCAAGCTTACGACAGCACATAACAGGATACGACAGCACATAGCAGGCCTACGACAGCACATAGCAAGCTTACGACAGCATTTAACAGGCCTAAAACAGCACATAACAGGCTTATGACAGCACATAACAGGCCTAAAACAGCACATAACAGGCATACGACAACACATAGCAAGCTTACAACAGCACATAACAGGCTTACAACAGCACATAACAGGCCAACGACAGCACATAACATGGCTAAAACAGCTCATAACAGGCTTACGACAGCACATAACAGGCCTACGACAGCACATAGCAGGCCTGTGACAGCACATAAACAGCTACAAGTTTAAATAATATAAAGCTTCCCTCCTTGGAGATGTTTTGCACCCCAAAGCCTAGACCCATGTGCAGCACCTAGAAGGTCATGTGGATGAATATAATAAGGATATCCTGGACTCCTTCCTTTCTAAAAACAGCAAAAATAATAATTGTTTGAGTAAATTGACTATAAATATAATTAATCCTTCATTGTTTTTAAATAAAATACAGGTGAAGGTAGTACCTTTATTTATCATAGTTGAACCATAATATTTTCTCCACTTAAATGTAAGGATAAAGGTAAAGGTAATATCTTTAATAATACAGATGCTTTCCAACTCTTTGCAACCTTGATAAATAATACAGGCGCTTTTCCGACTCTTGTGTAATATGCATCGGCATGTTAAATATAATGTAATTTGCCAGCTGTCTTTGATTGCAGGAATTGCACCTTTCAGAATGGGCTGGTTTTGAATGCAAGGCTCACACTGTGGTAAAGGCAGTACACATGGGAGACGCGTATTACCCCCCCGTATGCTTTTACACTGACACCAGCCACCCACCCTGGCTGTAATAAAAATACACGTGGAGACCCTGTGACCTACTTACAATGGGTAAGACAAGAGCTTGTACCCTTTTCCAACTGACCCAGTTAGCTTAACTAAATATTGTCACCAGCATTAGCAGCACTAACAGATGGTACTTGCGTATTTAAAGCAGGTATAAACTGATACTTAAAGATGGTTGATTTAATAAGCTTCTGACGGTTATGATTGTTTGCATACCAACAAGAAAATTAATTAAAAATTTAATAAGAATCCCCAATAGGCATAAAGAACCAAGCAAGCAAATGCCATTATATAATGCAACAGTTTTTATACTTCCTAATATAGGAGCATGCTCTGGATCTCTATAAATAGCATTAGCTAAATAGTATATTCCACCACCAAAAATCTATTTTTATATGTTTTGGCAGGTGGATTTTACGTGGCCTCACTTTTCTATTTCTTTTATGAAATGTTGCACAGTAAAATGTCCAGTGTTAATTCAACTCTAACGGTGTTAATTCAACTCTTAACAGATAACATTTGGCCCCACTCTGGAATGTGAATTAACACTGGACATTATATCGTGTGCTACTGTACGTAGGGCCACCGGTCTCCACTTGTTTTCTCACCTGTACTTCAGTCTTGTTGCATAAGCTCAAATATCAACCTTGACAACGTAATTGCTGCTAATTAAGCAGAGACGAAGCTTAACGGAAATGTTAACGGAAATGTTTACGATGCTTGTTAAATTTAGACTGATTATTTAGGACTGCAGAACAGTGGCAGAGTTTTGAAATGTTGTTTAGTTTCGTTTTCGTTTGAAACCGTGGGGGATTAAAAACAACAATTATAAATTATGCCCCACATAAATTTATGTTATTTAACTACTCAAGATAATCAAATGGAGAAATAAACAGTAGCCATAGTAATAAAATAATTTACAGCAGAGGTAATTTTTTTTAAATGATGAATTAAATAAAAGTGATGAATGTCATGCACACCGTAAAAATGAAAACGAAAGGTTCTAAGCTCAAATTAATTTTTTATCATGGTCAACAGACTCAAGTGCTTTGTGAAAACTGGTCCACTGGTCCATAAAAAAAACATCCTTATGCATCAACAGAGTTGGTCACAACAGACAAGTATCATTTTGCCTTTTTAGTAAAATTAGGTAATATTAATCAGGCTCAATCTCTGAATTCACCCAAAGGTTTGCAGTGCAGGTACATACTTGTGTAGACTATTTGTAATTACTCAGCTTTTAGTTGAAACCAGGAATGAGTCCACAGTGATGGTTTGTCATGTTGAGCCTACATATTTGCTTGGGATCAAAAATTAAAAAATGGAACTGCCTCACTGTTTATTGCATCATACCCATTTTTTTCCAGTGCACTTGTAAATGCACTTACGATCTCTTAAATCTTGAATGACTGCCAGCAGCTCCTCAATGCTGACCTATCTTTACACAGATATTACTATGAAATTATCCAGAAGGAAATTCAAAAGAGAAAAAGAGGAGTATGGAGGAAGTGCATTACAGGCACGTGGCATAGCATCCACACTCTTTAGGGAAATGCCTCTCAATTGACCTTTTGAAAAACTATTTCCTGTAAAGGTTTTGAGAGTTCAGATTATATTAAACGACGTTTTTATTGACATGGAGCAGGTGTCTTGGGTGAAATGCATGACGTGCAACGTGTTTGTTAGTCATTTTCCCGTATTTGCTAATGAAAGGCAGTTTTGAAGAGCAAAGAATAAGCATGTTCTAGTAACTCTGTGAGCTGGTTAAGCAGCAGAAAGAAGCAAGTAATCGGAGGTAATTAACCTGTAATGAAAACCCCGGACACAGAACAGCAGTAAAGATTGTGGCTTTTGCAGGTGCGCTTCCCATCAGAGGAAAGGGCACAGGGTCCTTCTGGCATTGCAGTCCACGTTGAGCGGCAGCAGCTGGGGAACACTGGGGCTGTCATTTCACTCACAAAGGCGGTGATCGAGGACGAACCGGTTTGAAATACAACTTTTAATAGCTCGTTTATAGTGTCACCGGAACCCTAATAAGTGACAGGTGGTTGCTGGAGGGATCGGAGGTGCTGATTCTGCTGGGATGCGATGGCCCAGATAACTGGGCCGGGGTGGGGGGGTGGGGGGGAGTGGGGGACGTTTTCCGCGGGGGGAGACGTGTTTCCGCCCCCCCCACCACCCCCCCTTGGCAGTACGCCCGATGACCTTGATTAAACTCCCGCTGAACCCCCGAACCAGCCCCCCCCCCCCCCCCCCCCGTCTGCAGAGGAGGCCAGCTGGCAAGGTTGCGCTTCCCTCCAAACAACTCGTTTGCAGCCTCCGGATTGGTCAATTATGTGGGAGACTGCCGTTAAAAGTTGTGCACTGATTGGCCAGCGAGGGCGGGCTATGCTAACACAATCTCTCTCTCTCTCTCACCTCCGACTGCACTGGAAAGAACGTCAGAAAACTGCATGTATTGCATGTAATAAATAAATAAATAAAAAAAACATTAACTATTTAAAATTATTGTTATTATTCAGGAGAAAAAAAAAGATCAAACCACTTACCATGCATAGCTACCTGTACAATGCACAGGATAAATCTGGGGCCCGAGATCAAGGTGGCCATTCCCCCGGACAGTGGTCATGGAAACCATGGATAGAATCTCAGATTAATTTGTCACTCTGACGTGTGTGATTCCACCAGATGTGACGGAGTACATCCCTACCCTTTGAGGTTCCCGGCACAAACACACCTGCATCATGCGCTGCGGACTCCTCTGTTCGGGCACACACACACACACACACACACACACACACACAGTTTAGCTGCGGCATCATTCAATCCCCTGGTGCCAAAGTTTGGATGGGACAGCTGGTTGGTCCTGCTATCTTAGACTGAAAGACAAAGTTGCAGTGGTGGGACCGACCAACAACAGTGATTAGACATTCCAATCTGGGGGAGTTAAAACAAGGGGAAAAACCTGTAAAGATACTGGGGAAAGCTGCTGTATGCAAAACACTAGCCTAAGGTTTGTCAGCAGTGTGCTCCAAAATGGCCGCTCTTATGGGAGCTTCACCCAGTAGGGAGCATTATATTCTCTCTGATTTTTTTTCTTCTTCTTCTCCTGGTAACAGGTCAGAGAGAGTTCTTCAAGAGCACAATTGCAACATGCTTCTTTCTTTGCCAGCCTGGCCTACTAACCTCTCCCTGACCCCCTCTGTTGTCATGGTTACTCAGGAGGACGTACATACAGGCACCAGAGTGTTTTAGGTAATTAAAAATAATAATAATAATAATAAAATAATACAGAAAATATTTATTTTGGACCAATGCAAGTGGACCTGTGCTGGAGTCAATTGAAAAGGAGAGATGCATTATTCAGATAAATGAGCTTCTAATGCGATTTCCTGGGGTTGACAAAGGGCCCTGCTCGAGCCGTTTCCCAGAAGTCTGTTCCTGACAAGGAGGCGTACCTCTCCAGATAAGCACGTTACTCAATGTAAGACGCATCTGCCCTTTACCGTGCGGCCGATGGGATGCAGTCAGCCTCTCTCTCGAATAACAGGTCGAGCCGCGGAGGAAATAAATGGCTGAGAGCTCGAGGCGAACGGGCGACTCTGAGGCAGTTCTGCCCTGCTGCCGTCATTTCCTAATATTCCTTTTTTTTTTTCACTGACCCGTCCTCCCGCAGCATAAAATGCTTCTGTGTCCCGAGGAAAGGACCCGTTCCCCCATTAGGAGGAGGGGCACCTGACCAACGAATGGCGTAGCGGGACCGAGTTCCCACAGTGCAGTGCTCTGCGGGCATTACCACAGTGTGAGGCAGCCCTGAGTGCTCTGTGGGCATTACCACAGTGTGAGGCAGGCCTGAGGGCTCTGTGGGCATTACCACAGTGTGAGGCAGGCCTGAGGGCTCTGTGGGCATTACCACAGTGTGAGGCAGCCCTGAGGGCTCTGTGGGCATTACCACAGTGTGAGGCAGCCCTGAGCGCCCTGTGGGCATTACCGCAGTGTGAGGCAGCCCTGAGTGCTCTGTGGGCATTACCACAGTGTGAGGCAGCCCTGAGGGCTCTGTGGGCATTACCACAGTGTGAGGCAGCCCTGAGCGCTCTGTGGGCATTACCACAGTGTGAGGCAGCCCTGAGCGCTCTGTGGGCATTACCACAGTGTGAGGCAGCCCTGAGGGCTCTGTGGGCATTACCACAGTGTGAGGCAGCCCTGAGCACCCTGTGGGCATTACCACAGTGTGAGGCAGGCCTGAGTGCTCTGGTGCTCTGTGGGCATTACCACAGTGTGAGGCAGCCCTGAGCGCTCTGTGGGCATTACCACAGTGTGAGGCAGCCCTGAGGGCTCTGTGGGCATTACCACAGTGTGAGGCAGGCCTGAGCGCCCTGTGGGCATTACCACAGTGTGAGGCAGGCCTGAGTGGGGTCACACAAGCGCGGCTCCCGTTCCCGCCTGAATGCCCCCCGGGTCCGTCCTGTTCTCGTGCGTTTCTCTCGCGCCATCGTTACTAGGCAACCGTAGCTACCGCCTGACCTAAGGATGTGCCGGGAACGACAGAAGACTAAACGGGTGATTACGAGACAGGCAGCTTTAAAATGTGGGCCAGGGACTGTTTTACTGTTCTGAGGCGCACGTTCACAGACGGAAGAATGTCCAAACAGCTGTCCCTCCACTCTGCATTTTCTCAGTAATGCTCCTGTTCTTGTTGTTGTTTTTCTTGACAGGGATTTACACATTTTTTGCTTTGTTGTTGTTGTTGTTGTTATTTCAAATCAGATGATTAATCAACTTGTACACTTGGCTGCTTTTCTTCCATTCATTGCTGTTTTCCCCCTTTTTCCTTCAACAACACAGTCGCCTTTGTCATGATCAGAAGTGATGTAATTTTGCGTTCAGAAGTGAAAATGCGATCAATCCCTGAGAGGTATTGTAAGCAGAAGGAACACATCAAGGGGGGGGGGGGGGAACCTCTTCTCACTGTGTTATATTTTCTGTACGAATCCACAAAACTAGCACAAATGTTTTTTCTGTTTTTTACAGCTTTGCTGCAAGTTATAGGTGCTGAATTATGGCAATTTCCCCCCATGACAGAAACATCCTTACAGCGTTTTACTGTGCGGATAAAACATTACTACGGCATCATTATTCAACGACAACCAACCTTATACAGCAGCGTCTTAAAAAGTCGCAAAACTAGTATATTTTGCGGGGAGTAATTCCCGTGTAATTACAGCCATGCGTATAAATTGTACTCGTAAAATTGTCTTCGAAAAACCTCTGGTTTCGCGAGAGTGACGAAAGGCAGCAGTCAAGCTTGCTTGGGCAGCGTGGCATCTGATGCAGGACACTGAAAGTGCGACGGCCTGGGGGTGGGGGGGGGGGGGTGGTGGCCAAGGCGGCGTTGTGTACGCGAGCCAGGCTACGTGACGCGCTCGCGTACGCGGGTACAGTACCGGAGCGCTGCGGAGCGTGCAGTTTACGGGCGGCGGCCTGACCTGTACTGTATGTACGGGCTCGCATGCAGGGGGGCTTAATTTAGCTGCGGAAAGCTATACCGCCGCCGCCGCCGCCGCCGCCGCCCCCCTGAATGCCAGGGGTCAGTTTATATTTGCGCGGACTGCGTTCTCCGTGTTTTCCCCCGCATCTCGAATTCCTTCGGAATCGGAAGGATCGGATCGTGCCCCTTTTTTTCACCCGCCCGGTACCAGCTGCCGCGCAAAAAAGCGCTTTTGCGCAGACGCGCAATTCGGATGCTCCGGATCGCAAACCCCTCGTGTTTGTGTTTGGGTTCTGCGGTCTTGCAGAGCGGCGTTGCCTCTCGCCTTACCCACGGAGGTCGGGCTCCGGTCTTCAGGCTTGTCCTCGCCTCGTCGTGCAGCCACGGCCGCTGAACTGATACGGCAGCGGTGAGGGTGAGCGAAAGGCCGCGAGCTCCAGAGCGGTATGCAACAAACCGCTATGTCACCGTGCGCCCTGGATACCAGCTTTTTAGATGGGGATTATGGGGGGGGGGGGGGGGGGTTGATGATGATGGAGTTAGCACAACAGCTACACCGCCACGCTGCCCTATAGTCTGCCTCTCCTGTAGCAGGACGGATTTGGGTTTGAGCAGCAATTTGTGTTTGTCTGTTGTCGGGGGGGGGGGGGGTACTATTTCAGCCCAGTAATTGCTCAAGGTCAGATTTGAGGACTCAAATAGGCTCTGCCCACTCTGGCTTGGGGCAACACCTAATTGGTGGCTGTAACCAATGTAACCAGGGAGACCAATGGTCCAATTGGAGCACGAGAGTATCAACAGCTGCCAGTTTTGCATAAAAAGAGGCTAACGGTGCTTTGTGCTATCATAAGACTAATGATAATGATAACAGGCCTTGTCGGTACTGCATTGTTCCACAGTATACAACTTATTCTCACACTATTAAGCCTGTAGGCACCTATGATAATTAACAAATTCAATTGGACTCTAAGCACAAGTACGGTACATTGTTTTAAAGGGTGGGTAATTATTTAATTTTAAGCTCCATATAAAAAAGATGGCAAAAAAGAGTCTATTTGCACCTGGATATGCACGGTGATGTCTGCTATTTGTAGCTGGGTATAGTTTCTATTTATAGATAATGCAAGCTATTTGCACTGGGGTATATACAGGGATTTATGCTATTTGTACCTGGGCCTACATAGAAATGTATGCTATTTGCATCATGGTGTATGCAGTAATACATAGTAATGTATGTCATTTCCACCCCAATGTACAATGTATTGTGTAAGTCCAGTAAATGGATGTTTCTTTAATGTATTAATTTTAATTGATCAAGAATTGCTTTGGTGCCTGTACAATACCGTATGTTAATAAATCCAGAGCGGTTCTCCTCAGAGCGGTTCTCCTCCAGAGCAGTTCTCCTCCAGAGCGGTTCTCCTCCACAGAGATCCTCCTTTGTGTTCACCTCATCAGTCAGGAAGGATGACTCGGCATCTACACGCTACACGGCCTCCACTGCTGCTGCCGCGGCCCTCCAAGCCCAAGCTGGCCCTTTATTATGACATACCGGGCCACCGCTGCACTTTCGGCTCCAGGGAATTCTGGGTAATATGACACCAGACTGCTTGTCCACCGGTAGGAAGTGTGCAAGTCTGCTTTTTTTTCTTTTTTATGAAGCCTTTATTCGACCTGGTAAAAGTCTCATTGCGATTAAAAATGTATTTTACTAGAGAAACCTAGCCTGTGGGGGCATCATAAAAGACCTGCATAAAAGCTGCTTGAAAAAGAAAACATAAAAACAAGACGCTGAGTTAAATGATATAAAAAGTAAATATAAAATATATATAAAAAATCTAAAAAAGTATCTAAATCCATAAAATCGGTCAAATAAAATATATTCAAAATTAGCAGCGCATGAAAACATTCACCAACAGAATTATTTTCTGGAACTTAATGTGAGGCGGTGAGAGTTCCCAAGTTTCCGTCTCCAATCCGGCGCTGTCAGTTTAACTTGCCACACATGCAAAATACTGCAATCTGTCGTTTAGAGACGAGTTAGAGGTATTTATCGAAAATAGCAACAGCCTAAGCGATAGCCAGCATGGTTTTTCGCAAAAAGGGAAGGTCATGCCTGACACACCGTCTGGTGTTCTTTTGAAGAAGATACCAAGTGCTTCGAGCATAACAAGGGCTTATGATATTATATACTTGGATTTCCTAAAGGCATTCGATAAGGCACCACATGAGAGAATGGTTAGTAAAATGAAGACAGTGTGTTTTCGGCAGGGAGGGGAACTCCACTCCCCCCCCCCCCCCCCCGCTGTGGGGTAATGGTCGCGGAGATCCCCCCTCTCCGTGGGCGTGTCAGACGTCCCTCTGACTCCTCGCCGGCGCTGGAGGAGAGACCTCGCCGCGTGGCGGAGAAACGGCGGATCTTGCGTGACGCCCCGCGCCGCGGCCGTGCGGCGGGGCAGACGAGCCGCCCGTGATTGGGCCGCAGCCCCGGCTGCGCCGGCCAATGGGGAGAGGGCGTCCCCCTGAGGCTCGTAATGTGAGCTCGGTGGCTGTATCAGGTGATTGCGCGTTGGAGATGATTGGGGGGGGGGGGGGTGTTGGGAGTGACCGCTCCGTGCCGGAGGATTAGTCGGTGGCCGTATGACACCCACGCCCAGCTGCCGCTGTTTCCTGATCCTCTGTGACCGGCATGTCAGAGTCTACACCTCCGTACCTGTCTGCAGCGAATCTTGCAGATATGATATTAGCATTAACGTAGAACCTGAGGGAAGGAAAATCCATCCGTCCATCCATCCATCCATCCATCCATTTTCTGAACTGCTTATTCCTGATCCAGGTCAGGGGGGAGGGTGGGATGAGTGGGATGCAGGGGGTGGGGCTGAAGCCTATCCCAGCATGCAGTGGGCTAGAGGCCAGGTGTAGCCTTCAGCCAGAAGGGCTCAGTGTATTCAGCAGAGGAACAGTGTCATAGAGCTATATTGTCATTTTTCTTTAGTGCTCCACAATGTCTTTTGGGATTTTTGCAAATATACCTTCATCTGGATTTTCTGTAAGTGTATTCTGTTTATTAGCTGTATGTTGTGGGCAGTCTTGGAATTCATTTCAAACTGGAAAATATCTTAATACGTAACATAAAAGTTTATGTCATAATGTGTCTTTTAATGCATACACGTATGTATATGGGCTATGGCAGTAGAAGCCAACCCTGTTCCTGGCGTTCTACCATCTTGTGGGTTTTCATTTCAACCCCAAATTGGCACACCTGATTCTACTAATTAATAGCTCAACAATAGCTCTAGCTGTTGAATGAGAGGGTTAGGGTTTGTTTGTTTGTTTGTTAGGGTTAGAGTGAAAACCTACAGGATCTCCAGGAACAGGGTTGGTTACCACTGGTGAAATGTTTGAAATGGGCTGCCCTCTAGTGTTAGATTTGTGCATCTACGATCAATTTGCATCTTATTGTAGAAGCCCACACACAACAGCCACAAGGGGGCATTGTTGTTGCATTATTGCACACCATGATAGTTTTGTTCCACAGTAAAATCTTGACCATGTTTCCTTCTGCTAGTTCGACTTTCTGGAGCTACCAAATCCAGCAAACTCTGTTAGGATATTGACTAATGAGCTGGAGACCTAGGAAGTGCACTGACAGGAACTCCCCTCCTCCACCCCTCACCAATCCCTTATAATAAAATCCCAGAATGCACTGCGTGTGATAAAGCAAAGAGGAGTCGGGGTGTGCAGTTCAAAGCTTGTCAAAAACGCATCAAAATCTAAAGTACTGTTGAATGTGCTTGTATCTCCAGCTCATTTATTTGCTCATTTAAAAAATAGACCCTGAGCCAAGGGTATCTAAAATTTGTATTTTTAAGTTTCAGTTATTTTGCGGTGAAATATGAGGTCATGGCTTGGTTCTGTAACTGCTGAAAATAGGCACATAGCAAAAGATGAGGGATGGGCCATGTCTGTTTCTAAATTTCATGCCCATTCTTGGTCTCCTCCTGGGTCGGGTTCGATGTCTCTTCACTGCAGCCAACAGGACAGCCCCTTTCTACCTACAGGACATAATTCAACCCCACATGCCAGCTCAACCACTCCACTCTGCCACAGCAGGGCGACTAGCCTGTCGTCCGGGTGAACGGTTCTCACTCTTCCCGACCACAGAGTTTCTTCACCCTAGCTCCCCAGGGGTGGTACAAACTCCCCGTTCCTCTACGAAATGCATCAGTCACTGCTCACTTTCCACCGTGGTCTGAAGACTCATCCCTTTAGGCTGCACCTTGACTAACTACTCCTCCGCAGGTTTAACCCCAATTCAGTATCACTCTCACGTACCTCTCCAGTCTTTAAATGTTGTGGCACTTTCATATTGCACTTGTATCTTCATCAAGCACTTTCATCTTGTATCTTCATCTCGATGTTGCATCTTCATCTCGATGTTTTATCTTCATCTCGAGGTTGTATCTTCATCTTGATGTTGTATCTTCATCTCGATGTTGTATCTTCATCTCGATGCTGTATCTTCATCTCAATGTTGTATCTTCATCCCGATGTTGTATCTTCATCTCGATGTTATATCTTCATCTCGATGTTGTATCTTCATCCCGATGTTGTATCTTCATCCCGATGTTGTATCTTCATCTCGATGTTGTATCTTCATCCCGATGTTGTATCTTCATCTTGATGTTGTATCTTCATCCCGATGTTGTATCTTCATCTCGATGTTGTATCTTCATCCCGATGCTGTATCTTCATCTCGATGTTGTATCTTCATCCCGATGTTGTTTCATCTCGATGTTGTTGCTCTTTATCATATCTCTTGTAATCATGCCTCACCTCTAATTTATGACTTGCCATAACCTTGCTGACTTAGCCTATGCTTACTGTGTGAAATACACTTGATGTTCATGATTACGGATGAATGCATGTACATTAATGGAACGCAATGTCTTTGTAACTAAATGATTCATGAGTCTCCCAACCAGTGTTTAAAATTTCAAAAAAAAAAGTTCAAATGAGCGAATCCAAGCCAAAATAAATGTCATTAAAATACACATCGCTTAATTAAAACAGCGAATGAACGTTCAGGCCTGCGGTTGAGACGTCACATCAATATCAACACGTCGCTCGCATTTTGAGAGTGTGTGCCAAGTAACGAAAAATGTTGGGAAACCCTGATTTAGCCTATTTGATTCGACATTTTAGTTACTTTTCTATAATTTTTCTTCCAAGTTCATAATGTTACCGAAAGATTGTTGTGTCTCAGTATGAATCGGTTCATTGTTGTCTAAACCAAGGGTAAAAAGCAGTGGCTTTTGACAGGCCTATATCCAACTAATTAGTCGATTAATCCAGATAAATGCTGTAAACAGACAAACCCGCAGTAGTGTTCGGTTCAGTGGAACGATTCATCTCGGCCATGCCTACCGGTGGAGAGAGCACACGCACCTGGGTTGAGTTAGCTAATCGACCCAGGTGCTTAAGGATGCATTCTTCTCCACAATACGCGGTCGAGACCGGGAGCACTCACCGACAGAGAGAGAGAGAGAGAGAGAGAGAGAGAGAGAGGCGAGGGTGATAACAGATGCTCACAGGGGTTTCCAACCAGCTCAACCCCAGAAAAGAAAGTACCACAAGTGTCTAAGATCAGGGCAGACAAAAAAAAGGTGTTTCGTATGCATACGTGGCCACTTTGTGAGGTGTTACAACTGGTGCATTATTGCATTACAGAACCATATATTTGAACGTCTTCAAGAATCCTGTCAAACTTTCAGAATTAATCAGAGTATCGTGGTACTGTCCATTGTTTGCTGTGGTGAACTTTTCGCTTTTTCTGTTCGCCTGAAAGCGATGAAAGTGAGAATAATACACGTGAACATGATCACACCGAACACTTGCGGCCCTATTACAAACGCTGTCCTGAATTAAATCAATGTTTAACAACTTTAAATATATATATATTTTTTTTTATTTATTTATTTTTTTTAAATTAGCAGGAAATTACTGTCAACCGAGCATTAAATAACTGCATAGGCGACACAAGTTATATGCGTCTCCAAACATTCAAGCTCGACCCATTACAAAAAAAAAAAAAAAAAAGAATCATTTTAATAAATGACATCTTTTTAAAAATCCAGGGGCAGGTCTTTCCTTGCAGCGGTGTGTCTTTCTATCGCAGGAAATTCTGATGAACGCGACCGGCGGCCCTGCCTCTGTGCGAGTGCTCGTCTCCGACGCCGTTTGCTCAGCGCTGCGGTCGAAGTGAGACCCGCCCTCCCTTCCCGAGGCCGCCGAGCCGTCGGCGTTTCCAGTCACCCTCACACATTTGCCCGAAGTCCCGTCGTCTTCAGCGCCCCTCCATGCCTCGAGTATCGGTACCCTGCGATGAGGTCATGGGACCTAAAATTAAGCTCTAAAATTAAACCAGTTACGCTCGTTTACTGATGGCTTTGTGAAGACTTTATTTATTTATACTACAATAGCCTATAACGAGTGCTTGTGAACGCACATTTCCTTTTTTTGTGGGTTTTATTTTTAGATTTTGATGTTGTTTAAATTTAGTGTGTGCTCATTTTTTTTCGTTTAATATTATTTAATTTTTTTTTATTTATTATTTTTTCTATTTAATCATGTCATTTATCTGTATTAAATTCCTTCTGGATTTAATTGCATTATGTCTAACTTAATGATTGCTTTCTGCATTCAACGCAAAGTTGCTACAGTCAAATTTCATGCTTTGCAGTCTCGCTGGATCTGTTTCAGACCCCTACTCACAGGTTCCATCTCACCCACGCATGCACAACCACACAGGCTGCAGCTCGAGAGCAGCCACAGGAAGTGACACGCTCAGTGAAATGTCAACGCAAAAACCCGTCAAGCCCTCTGCTGCTCATGAAGACAGGGCCTTTGCTAGTTGGGTAAAAGGTGATGGAAATTCTAGGGGGCCCACTGACAAGAAAAACAAAAAAATTCTATTTATTTTTTTTGAAGGGGCGGGGGGGCTTGGGGGTCAGAGCAGTGTTCTTTCAGAATTCCTAACTACGCCCTTGCGTAAAGATGTGCATGTGTAGTGTGTTCCTTGCCTTAAGAGCGGGGGACGGGTTCTGGCCAGGGTTGGGATGCTAGCAGGACAGTTGGAGCTCGTTATGCCTGTACGGCAGACTGTGAGGTCCTTGTTGGACTGCTGTAGTCATGGTAACAGTCAAACCCCTTGGTGAGTGGACCTGTCAGAACATCACACTGTGGAGAAAGGCCTCTAAGCCAGCGGTAGCCAGCCCTGTTCCCGGAGATCTACCGTCCCGTAGGTTTTAATCTCAACCCTAATTTGGCACACCTGGCTCTACTAATTACCCACTCAATGAGATCTCCAGCTGTTGAATGCTTTGTTAGTGTTAGTGTCCAGCCCTGATCTCCAAGAACAGGGCTGGACAGCCCTGCTTAAGCTGTTGTAGGAAAAAGAAAGAGAATTTGCCTGTAAGTATAACAATGAGCTATTCCTGATCCAACAGCGCCAAGAACTCACTCCAGGATTTTCATGCAACAGTGACTGAATATTTCATATTTACTAAAGGGCTTTTAATGAGTCTTTTCAGTTCCTCAGACTAGCTATAGCCTTCATTTACTGTAAAGTGCCGTGGCACGTGGTTCCTGTTCTGGGTAATGCACTTAATAGACTTCTTGGTTCGCATTTGCTCAAAATAAAAAAGGGAACCTCATGATGTTGGAAAGCAAAAAATGAAATAAGATCGCTGCAGCCCCAAGGGAACTCCTGCAGTCTCAGGACAGAGGGCATGAGCTTCAGCTTGTGTTGGTGCCTATCTGCGCATGCGCCTGTTCCTTTTTAAAAAGCTTACATTTTGCATTGACTAGTTGATGACATCACAGGCATTTAGCAGACGCTCTTATCCGGGGCGACTTACACAATTATTTTACACAGCATTTGCATTACATCCATTCATACAGCTGGATATGTACTGAAGCAACGCAGGTTAAGTACCTCGCTCAAGGGTACAACGGCAGTGTCCTACCTGGGAATCAAACCTGCAACCTTTAGGTTATAAGCCCAGTTCTAAATGTCGAAAGTGTGGACAGTTGCATTAAAACTGGAGTCCGAATGTAAAACGAGCCTACAGGGTGTTTAAATCGGTGCAGAATTATGGACCGTTATGGAACATTATCACTGACGTTCATTAATCAAAACAGGAAGTTTAAGGGTTCTCAATGGTCTCGGTCAGGAAATGATGCTATGCGACTGATTGCAGCCGACAATCTCATCGACAGACTCCACTGGGCTGTCTATTTGCTTGTATGTGGAGATGTACGCAAATCCCAAATGTGACCCAAGGCTTGATTTGACTTAAACAGATGAACGATACTGAACCACCAAAATGTTTACAATTGCTTGTATAAAAATTAGCATTCTGAGGTTTTGATTCTGTTCCTACTTTCACTTTCCGCACGGATCGTAGTGTGTTTACTGTACATTACAAGGCCTTTGAAGTTCTGATGCCAGATAAGAACCACTCTGTGCTATGCTACGTTGCCAGAATACCTGGTGACCCGCTTTTGATCTGGTTTCTTTTCGGCAGTTTTAAGTTGTGGTCAACCTCACAGGCAGAATATCATATTTGGGGCGCAGTATATGACTGATCTGGCAGGTTTGCCAGACATGTCGCTCTGTCACTCGTTTTGGTTTAGGGGCCCATGGTGTTTTTGCAGTTGACGCGCTGTATGTTTTTTAGTTTTGATGGTAACACTTTACTAAAACTGTATGCCATAAAGCCTACATAATGCTATAATAGGAACGACATAACGCGTCATGACTGTACACAAATTGTGCTGTAATAACAAGATGGGTGATGTGCAGGCCTTAACGTTTTCTTTCCTTCTTACTGAATTTACCCCAAAAAATAACTTTTTCATGTTGGTATTCTTTCAAAACCAGAGAGATTCACCTTAGTTTATCATTGCATTTTAATTAAGAAAATAAAATTACTAAATGAATGCTGAATTGATTAAAATCGCACATATACATATATATATATATATATATATATATATAGAATCAAATTAAATGTCACATCAAGTAAAATGCAATTACGTTAAATATTGAAGTGCTAAAACACTATCAATTTAAAATAATTACTTGGTGATAAACTAAAATGATTCACAAATCATTTCAACATTGTATCTGATCGCCTTGACGTTTATTTATTCACCAGCAGTTTAATCAACTTTTATTAGCTCACTGCAGTTTTTAACACCATTACCGTGCAACTTTCATATCTGGTTTTTTTTTTATCAACACCGCGTATCAATTCAAGGGAAGTTTCAGTTTCGACCCGTGTGAATCAAACTCTCCCGTTTCACGCACTCGACAATCGACATCTCTATTTCGGAGCTACCGCGTGGACTGTCCAGCCTCGAGATGGTAACAGTAAGCGTCCGTTATAGGAAGGATGTTTGGCGTGTTGCTGCGTAAATACAATGCACTGCTTATCAGAACTGGAGGTGTGGGTTGCATTGTGTTCTCACCTTTGTGAAACCAGGGTTTAACAGTTTAGCTTCCTGTTTCGTCTCTCGTCTCTTGTCTCCCCACCCCCAGGATTTCTATTTGGCATCACCATGGGACTTAATATTCAATTTTTTTTAAAAGGGCGGGAAAAACTTCAGCGCACACAGGATTTATGCCACACAAAAGAAACAAGTCGTTTTTGAGACATTTTTATTAACTTCATGCTTACACGGGAAAGTAAGGACAACAGGAATTCAACAATCCACTTGACACATTTTCAGCAGATGCACAGTAAAATGTACAGTTTTGATTCAGCTCTTAACAGACAACATTTGGTCCCATTCTGGAATGTGGAATATCTGGAATATTGGTTAAGAGTTGAATTAACACTGTTAGAGTTTAATTAACACTGGACATTCTACTGTGTGCAAATAAGAAATAATAACGAGATTAGGTGACACCCTAACAGAAAAATACACCAGGATAACAGACATGACAGGATTACAAATCATGATGACTACTGATACACACACATATACTGTATGTGCATGTACATGCATATATCCATGCACGCTTGATAAATACATTCGGTCATATAACCACTGAGGTCACACGCATGTCTGTACTCCGAGAAGATTATGTGTATTAATGAATAAATGTTTTAATAATCCCAGACAAGAATTAAAAGTTAGTACTGTTATAGTTTTATACCATAACATTATCTTTTAGACATTTGATTTCCCCACAAATCCACCCCCCAACCCCCCACCCCCACCCCCACCCCCACCCACCCACCCCATCGGTCCACAATCAGCTTCTGTGGCTTTTTCTTTTCGTTTGCTCTTTTTAAAAAATTACTCACGTCATAAAAAAAACCAAATTACTCTAATGGGTTCTTTTATGACGTAGTGTCAATGAGGGACAACGTATACTATTGCTAAAAAAAAAAAAAAAAATAATTATGTAGTGTCAGGAATATTTGCATAAAGAGAGGGCCAGAATGAAATCAAACAGACCAGACGTCAAGCAGGTCACTAGAAATGAGACATTACTAGGGCAGTGAATGTAGAAAGAAATATGACAAGTTCTAATGAGATTGAATTTACTATTTGTTTTATCATTGGTAATGAACTTAAACACAATTAAGATTGATTTACACCTACATCAAATCAAGTCAGATAGTTTAAACAATAACTCTGGCATACTCTGACCATTCCAGGTAAGCATTCAAATTCAGATTTGAAGTGTTCTATCGGAAGGTTCTACTGTAGTTTTTTTTACATGTTTAGAAATAGATTAAAATAGATTATAAATTAATCTCAGAAACGTATTATCTGTCCCAATTTACACAAGTCATTGTTAATAGGAGTAGCTCTATCCTCATTAAAAATTCATTATGCAGTTATGAGCATTAAAAAGGAATTACATTACATTACATGGAGCATTATGCATGCTTCATAAAATATTTCATAAAAATTGATCTATCCGCCATGATACATTATCATGGTCTACACATCACATTCATGAATACAGACAACCATATAAAGCAATGGGTGCGTGTTTCTTATTTAACCCCCAGGAATGGACTTGACATGAAGATTACAGCTTATTACAGGCTGAATAAGCAATGGATTCATAATACATTTGTAAATCTGATGCTTATTCAATCTTTGAATTCACCTTCAAATAATCTTTGCAAAGGAATGTATGTCAATGTTCAATGTCAAAGTGACGACAATTGAAAACACATTAGTTTTAATGTCTTCATGTCTTTGGTGTCAGTGTTTCCATTGCAA
>CM045889.1:3102926-3227926 GCA_025169545.1 Anguilla japonica
TACTGTGTGTCCTTTCAAGTTATACCAAGCAATGAAGCCATTATGTCACATTTGTGAAGGCATTATATACAATATATGCTGCATAAAGCCTTTATGAGAAACACTATAAAGTGTGACTGACCAAAATGCCTTACATGCATTTCTCAATTAGCAGTTAATCAATGGCAAGGCAATCCCCTGTGCAAAACAGCTTAGGCAGAAGTGTTTGCTGCAGGCGTTAAGAAACTATACAGGAAGTCATCAAACCAGCTGACAGCATGTTGGAGATGAGTCATCAGAATAGCACAGACTATTCATTTTTGCATGTTTTCTTTGCTTCTTATTTGTCTTCTTATTTCTTTTGGTTTTTGACAACCTTGTGGGTTTGTTAAAGATGTTTTTAGGGGTTTCCCAAGCTGAAATTTGCCCGATGCAGTGAGCAAGGCTCAGACTTCCAAAAAAATAAAATAGATAACTCCCACAGGCGTCATGCAAAATGATTTGGTTCCAGCAAAATTGCTATATCTCTGCACTTGTTCGAGAACAGACCTTAGAAATCTTAGTTTGCTCCAAACTCTCTATGATTGGCCTAACTTCATATTATTAGTCACCTTAGTCGTCTTAGCATGTTGTGTCTTCAGCTACAGCTGTTATGGATGGATGAATTTTGGCTGGCCTACAGGTACAAACTCCAGCCACCAAAACGCAAGCCCGGAACCGTAAATGGTAGTATTTTTCGTAACAGCAACAGAAAATATGCTCTCCTACTTCTGTACTGACTTCAGCAATATCTTTTACACCTACCCTCCCCTTCACACATGCACCTTGCTTTTACAATAACACATAGGCCTAAAAATATGCCCTCCCTGCACTGTGCTAAGACCTCACACCCATCTCTGACGTTGAGGGGATTTCCCCCTCCGTATCCAGGTAAAAAAAGACAACACCTACCTGGGACCTGCTGACTTGCTGTCTGGAGGGGGGATTCCCCATCTGCATCTTTCACATTTCACCCCGACCCGCCCGAGGCCTCTTAGAAGCAGGAGAGCCTCACTCACTCTTTCCTGTAAATGGCAGCAGTTAGGGAAGTGGACTCCTTCTCTACAGTGATGTACTGTAGCACAGGAGGTTCTGGGTTTCTTGTGGACTCCTTCTCTACAGTGATGTACTGTAGCACAGGAGGTTCTGGGTCTCTTGTGGACTCCTTCTCTACAGTGATGTACTATAGCACAAGAGATTCTGGGTCTCTTGTGGACTCCTTCTCTACAGTGATGTACTGTAGCACAAGAGGTTCTGGGTCTCTTGTGGACTCCTCTACAGTGATGTACTGTAGCACAGGAGGTTCTGGGTTTCTTGTGGACTCATTCTCTACAGTGATGTACTGTAGCACAGGAGGTTCTGGGGCTCTTGTGGACTCATTCTCTACAGTGATGTACTGTAGCACAGGAGGTTCTGGGTCTCTTGTGGACTCCTTCTCTACAGTGATGTACTGTAGCACAGGAGGTTCTGGGGCTCTTGTGGACTCCTTCTCTACAGTGATGTACTGTAGCACAGGAGGTTCTGGGTCTCTTGTGGACTCCTTCTCTACAGTGATGTACTGTAGCACAGGAGGTTCTGGGTCTCTTGTGGACTCCTTCTCTACAGTGATGTACTGTAGCACAGGAGGTTCTGGGTCTCTTGTGGACTCCTCTGCAGTGATGAAGGACAGGAGGTTCTGGGTCTCTTGTGGACTCCTCTGCAGTGATGAAGGACAGGAGGTTCTGGGTCTCTTGTGGACTCCTCTGCAGTGATGAAGGACAGGAGGTTCTGGGTCTCTTGTGGACTCCTTCTCTGCTCTGTGTGTTCCCTCAGGTCCACAGAGACCAGGAGCCGGGCCGTGGCACTTGAGGGACCCATTAAGAGACATGCCAGAGAGTCTCTCTGAGATCCTGAACCCACAGGAAACACGCCTGGAAGTCCCAAGAATTATTATATCAGTCCCATAAAGACCTTTGCTTGACCTGCACTTGCTACATATGACTTATTGCTCCCTCATGGAATTTCTTATTTCTCCCCCCCCCCCCCCCCCCCCCCCCCCCCCCCCCCCCCCCCCCCCCCCCCCCCCGCGTACTTTTACTAAGAAAGAACCAGGCATTTGCACCTCCGCACACCATAGCAAATAAACACCTGTGTTTAAATGTGTGATCGTTAAATGTATTATTGAGGCTGAAATAAGAATTGTTTTTATTGCTTTCGCCAAGGACACATCGTGGTTTACACACATTTACCTGCATTCTCTCAGTCTCGTTTGTCTTGCCCTACATCAAAACTTGTAAAACTCACGTATAGAGCGTGACTAACCAGCTAAAGGTCTGAGGCCCACACTTTTAATCTCGTGGCTTTAATGTGACAAATAAAGCCCAATTCTGGTGGGATACGTTTTACTCAGGAGGTCCTGTAAAGTATTTTTTTTTACGTATTATGTGGGTAATTCCAGAACAGCATTGTGACAGGATAAAAAAAATTCACAGAAACCCCACCCCAATTAGTGACCGTGACCCGGATGTTAGATGTCGAAACTAACACTATGTAAGAATAAGCGACGCATTTTGCGGGAAGTTACCGAAATGTCTATTCATACGAGACTATTATTACCATAGGATTGTGAATTACCTGTCTATCCCTGCTGAATTTATCTGCAGAGAGGACGTGTGTGTGAAGGTGATCAAATTGTGTGCGCTTTGTCCATATGAGGTGTTGAGCATGTGGGAAGGTGTAGGTGAACTTCCCTTATGAAAGAAATCACATGTGCAGTTTGCCTTTTCACATCTGATAATATGAGGCTTAGCTGGGAGACATGGAGGTCCGGAGAGTGAGGTGTTGCCCAGACATGCTTTTCCTTGTCTGTCAAAAGACCTGCACATTACAGTATGTTATGTGATCAGTCAAGTAATGGGCTTGGTATGTAATACACCAATCATGTACAAACATGTATGAAGTAGCACGTATGTTTCAACCCCCAGCATGCTGTATTTGACAGAGTGTATCAGTAACATTTAATTATAAGTGTTACAAACGTTCAATGCATCATTAATAAGGACATTATACATGTGTTAAAATGTGTTGGAATTTTAAATGTTTAAATGTCTTATTGAGAAGTAGATCAGGGTGACAGAAGTGAAAATACTGTAATGTAATTATTCTTTTTAAACACATTTCTCAGTACATCACCCAGTCATGGCTTCTGATTAAAAGTTATAATATTAATAACTTTGGCACATTGCCACAACCACCCTAAGGCCGGACATCCTCCTAGTGTCAGAAGCGACCAAAAACATCCTCCTTTTTTTTTTTAACAGTGCCGTGGGAGGACCGCCTGGAGGAGGCCCATGAGAGGAAGAGGGCCAAGTACGAAGACCATGTCATCGACTGCCGTAAGCAGGGCTGGAGGGCTAAGTGTATGCCTATCGAGGCTGGCTGTAGAGGATTTGCAGGGCAATCACTCTGCAAAGCCTTGAGGGCACTGGGCATCACTGGAATGGGGAGGAGAAGAGCCAATAGGAACATCACAGAGGCAGTGGAGAAGGCCTCGAGATGGCTCTGGATCAGGAGAGGAGGTCCATGGGGGGGAGCAAATGCCACCTGAACACAGGTCGTGGTCTGATCAACCATGGTTAAGTCGCCTGGAAGAGGGTGCCTGATGTTGAAAGACCCAAAACACCCAATGACCCCAGGTTCTATCACTGATGATGTGTTCAGGAGCATCGAGAGATGTATGCAATCAATCACTTAAAAAAAAAAAAAAAAGTACATTACTATGCAGTGATTTTTTCTGAGAAATTGTGTTTCAGTAACAGGACATTTGTTTCAGTTTCTGTTACTCAACCACATACATGTGGCTTTATAGCAGTGTTGTCTACTGCTTAGCATATTTGTTTCAAATGTTTCGCTGGTCTACACAGAAATTGGGGTGTGTTGTTACGGTATCAAATCGTAAAACTTCAACTGGTAACAAATATTTTTATTATGTTTCTTCTCTTGTGTCTGAAGTGGGAAGATATTATCAAAGGCTTTCCTTTTGAGAGACATGCATATACATGCAGCATTATCTATGTTAAATACACATATACCATCACTCATACTTAACCACACCTGCAGCTCTCAATCATGTACACAAGACATACATATGTACACCCAAACGCAACACAGGAGAAATATTTTCACAGCTGATTTATTTAGTCATAGACTATACAGAACTTGATCCATTGATAAGGTTATTCCACTGTCACGTCAAATCCCTTTTCATAAAAAGTGTGAAAAAAACACAAATACATTTTTAAAAATAAATATGATATAAATAAATAAATACGTCAAATAAATACTGGCAATGTAATAAGGCACGTTGTGGCATATGGTCAGTATTGAGCGTGGACTTTAGAGTTGCTGCCTCATTTTGCTTTGGAGAATCTGTCTTCTTTTCCTCCTTTTCTCCTTCCTCTCCTCGACCTCGTTCCTCAGGTTGACACTTCTGCTGTACACGCCCAACAGCTCCCGCAGGCCCTGTAGCTGAATCGTGAACTGGTCCGCCTGACGGAGAAGACAAATAAGACGAGAAGATGAAGAGCGCTTCAACTTTTCGGCAAAGAAATGCGACCGGCCTGCATCCGCGGTTCAGTGTGTTGGCCTCAGCTGCAAAACAACTGGATTCTATTCAGTTTTCTGTTCACCCTGTTCATGTGTTCAACGATGCAAATAAAGATGGCAGATCTGTTTCTGGGGGTTTTGGAGTCAGCTTGTGCTGTGCGTTGTTACGCTGCCCCCGTTGCTGTTTGCCTCCCTGGAAATCTTTGATAGAATCCTGAACGACAGCTGAAGACTTTGCCTGTGCAGTAAATTTTACTGACGTCTGGCATTGCCCAGCCAGACCGTAATGAGTCACTCAGCCTCAGTACAATGAGTTACCCAGCCCAATTATGATGAGTTACCCAGCCTGACTACTTTTGTGTTCCCTGGGACGAGCTCTTGGGTACCGTGTCACCCCCCGAGTGTTTGCTGACCTTAATGGCCCACAGGGCCTGGAGCCTGCTCTGCACGTCCGGCTTCAGGGCTGGGAAGTCCTTCTGCAGCTGCTCCACTCGACCCTTGATGGCATAGATGGTCATCAACATCTTCTCATCTGTGGTGTGGTTCTTCAGGTTGGACAGCATTGTATGGCTCACCTTCAGCAGCTCACCAACCAGAAGGTTCTTTTCTCGTTCCTGCAATTAAAAAAATGTACAAAATCAGCCTTAGTTTCCATTGTCTGTGTGGCTGTATCACTATACATATATATATTCAATTCAATAATAGTACAGAGGTGTAATATTTAGAATCCAGTCTGCTAGGTAGATTACCCCTAATTTCAAGTCAAAGATGTCCGGGTTCTTCGGAAAAAGAGGTTGGCTATACCATTTGATTTTGTTCTTTGTCTGTAATGAAGAGAGAAAAAGGAAAAGGTTTTAGTCGTACATGCAGATGGCTCAAACCAACGGAGTAAACACTTATGCTAAACTGGACCATTGAGTCTAGCACAACGAGTTCTGATGTCACAATGGAATGTTTGACTTGTGCGGCTTCCGCTGATAGACACTTGACCCTCTGATTTGGCTGCCTGCATTGAACCACAACATCCACCAAACGCGCCTCTTCTCAGTTGCAATTGCAGAATAACTATCACCGACACTGTGGGGGGGTTCAAACCAAACACAAATTTTTTTTTCAAGTTGCTGAATTACCACACTACTCAAGCTGGAGGGAGTTAGTTGCATTTGGCGGAGTTTGGTCAAACATTTCGCGACTGAACTAGAAGCCACTTCTGCACTTGTAGTAAGCTGATGTGGCAAAATGGGTCCTGATGTCTTTGCTTTCCGATCAGTGGCGTTGAAATGTAAAGTAGAAGATTAGCAGTTGAGCCATTGTGTGTTTGTAATAGAATCTGGAGAAGTGTTCACCATGTATATACTGTGTAAGATAACATGGCTTTGCTCATGCCTTCTTAGCAGCATTAAGGCAGTCATTCACACCAGGCAGTCAGTATGCTATTCTGTGTGGGTATGCAATAGTCCACTCTTCCACCCTGAGGTCTGGAGGCCTGAACTTGAACTTGAACAAAGGCTTTAGTTAACCCTTTGAAGAGTAGGTTTTTTTTTCTTTCCTTTTTTTAATTTTTAAATTCCAAGTCAGTGTTCTAGAACTCTGCGGCTTTCACCAGCAGTGACTGTGACATCAGCATTAGAATGTTCAATTCTAATCACATTCTATTCGCGTATTTATGATCTTTCACCGTAAAGGGTTCAGAGGATTTCTGTTTAGAGATGGAGTCTGAGTGCCTTCTATGACAGACATGGAAACAAGACCTGCTGTCCTCACTTAAAAAAAAATGTTTCACACTGAGTCAGCCACATGCGTACCCATATTCAGCAAAACTGTAGTTCAAACGTGGACAGAACTGTCCAGTACAGTGCGACACAGTCCCTGCTTCACTAGTATCAGTCAATCAAAGATGCTGGTTATACTCACAAAGTAGTCGATGAAATGGGTTTTCAGCTGTATGATGTCCGCTTGCATGTTTGACGAGACGTGGCCTGTGGGTTGAGCCCATCCTAAACTTGCAAAGTATATCCCACAGAAAAGAGCCAGGCCGTGTAGTAAACTCATTTGCGCCAGTTTTTTTTTTTTTTTTTTTTTTTTGCAGCTTCTGAAGCTTTAACAATTCCTAAAACCTTGTCTTTGAGGCTCCTGCACCACCTGCCTTGTTTTTATTGAGCCACTTCGAGTTCTTTTCTAAACTCTCATCGACAGCGAATGACATTCAGGCATCAACCTGGTGGATATTTATAGTCGAAGGCGCATAGGCTCAGAGCAAGGGGTGTGAATTTGTGGCTGGTTAGTGGGTTTCTCAGCTGAGCGCATTTCCTTTAAAATACCGACGCCCCATTCGATGTAGACTCCCTCCCCAATCCTCACCCCCCCCCCTCCCATTGGGCCTTTTTTTGGGTTCTTTGGAAGGTTGTTAGCGGTTGTGTCAGGGGAACTTCATTGGGCTGTCGTGCGTAGGTGGTTGGGGGGGGGGGGCAGTGTGGGTTCGGGACCAACCTGGCACCCCCAGGAAGGCCTATGCAGTCACGCGGGCCCTCCATGAGGGGACGGAAATGTGGTTTCTTAACCTCAGAATCTTTCAAGTAAAATGAGAGCTGAGTTCTGCACAGAGACAATAATGAAACTCACACCCTGACCATTGACAAGGGTGTGAGGAGGATGAGATGTGTCATGGAATTCTGTTAATCGAGGGGTGATTCACTTACGGAATTTACAGAAAAACGAATACTTGCGATGCCAGAATATTGTACTTTGTATCATTATTTGATGTTGTAGCTTGTCATGCCTCCTAGTTTGACTTAGCATAGGTTAGGTCAGAGAGTAATGTTTACTGTGTGAACTGGACTTGACGTGTTCATGGCCATGGCTAACTGTTACATGATGAGTATTGTACCTTATCGGACCTGTGTTTTGTACTTGTTCCAATGACCTTCGGTGCGCACTTATTGTACGCCGTTTTGGATAAAAGCCCCTGCCAAATAAATGTAATGTAATGTAAACGTAGTATCATTTCTGAAGAGAAGAGAATGGTGCGGTGGAGGTGGTTTTTCTGAGAGCTCCGTCTGCTGCACGGTTTTCCTCTTTTCGGAAATTTCATCTGGCGCTTTCACACCGCAGGTCTTCCGGTGACAGAAACCATCGTCACGGAGACCGAAGAGACGCCCTCTTGCCTCGAGACGCGCTTCGACTCCGACGTCGCGGGGGAAGGCCTTTCCTTCGGGTCCCGCAAGATGAGACATTCCTTCAGATTTGATTTGACTGATGTCATACGAGTTTCAGCCAAAGCCAGAGGCTGCGTCATTTTTTCTTAACCGCTCACCAAAGAAAACTCACCCCCTGTTGATTATTTCTTGTCTTTTTGACACACTGAAGAAGGCATTTTGCTAAAATGTATGTGCATCTTGTTCCCCGGCTGCTTACGTGAATAAATTAAATTAATTGACTTTTTATCTTGTTGTCCGTGAAAGTTGCAAAGTCAGATTGAAATATATTTACATTTCTTCTATCCCTATAGAATCAGTTCTCTATAATTATGAAAATTAAATAAAATATTTAGTTGTCTTCTGAATTATGAAGATAGACACCTGAAAATGACTTCATTAATATAGCAAGTATTCATCCTCTTTTAATTAACAACCTAAAACGGGGCAAAGTGTTTTATATACATACATAATAAATACTTTAATGAGGTCCACCAATATCTATTTAGAATCCGACTATTTCCAACTGCATAATTATAGAATACCTTGTAACCTACAGGTCACAGGTTTGATTCTTGTGTAGGACACTGCCATTGTACCCTTGAGCAAGGTATTTAACCTGCATTGCTTCAGTATATATCCAGATGTATAAATGCATACAATGTAATTCACTGTGGATAAGTGTCTGCTAAATGCCTGTAATGTAATGTGATGTAGTGGTGGAGTTAGATGATACATTTCAAGAGGGAGCTTGAAGCCAGTGGAAGCTATAAAAATTAGTTAGATGCAACTGGCACAATATAGGGTTTGATTTTATCTCCTTGACATTTGCATTGTATTTGCTTCTTCTCTGCAATTTTCACAAAAGCACCATGAGGTTGCATGTACAGATAAGAGACAATGATTACCTCTGTTTTTCCGTTGCTTAAAAAACCTCATTTGTGTGTGTGTGTGTGTGTTTTCGTGTGTGTGTGTGTGTGTGTGTGTGTGTGTATGTGTGTGAGTGTGTGTCCCATCACTGGACATTTTACTGTGTACTGACACCACGATGGTTCTTCCGATGATTTCTTCTACCAGGGATATTTTTTTCAACACTGCTTGAGTGTTTTTTCTTCCCCCTGGGTTATTATTATTTTTTTACCTCTCTAGCGGGACTCTTGGGATTCCTGTTTCTGTGAAGTATTCTTGTCTAAAAAAAGCACAACACAAGTAAAACTGAATTGAAACTGAAGTAAAAAATAAAAATAAAAATAAAAATATTCTATGATAGTCATTCTGAGAGAATGAGTCGTTGTCTCTCACCCTCTCCCTCTCTCCCTCCCTCTCTCCTGTAATATCTCCCACCTCCCTGCAGCACCAGCACCACGGACAGCATCCACTGCCCCCCCCCGAGTTGCTCAGCATGGACTGGACACCCCCCCAGAAACCATCCTGCTGCACAGACACACTGAAAGTTGCAACTTGTTGAGTAGAATGCATTTTTGTGGATGCGCCACAGGGGAAAATCCGCACATTTCTGTCACGTCATCTGGTTTTCGGGGACGGTGACGCAATCAACAAGCCGTAGTTTTCTGTGCGTCCGTGCATGAGGATGAGGCGTCTGTTTCTTTACCTCGACAGCCCGCAGCCCTGTGGCCGAGCCGAGCGTCTTTACCTTTGAGGCGGTTCTGGCTGTGCTTGCGGCAGATGGCTTTTCTGCGAAACGCGTTGTGGTTAGCAGAATTTTCCATTCTCTTCCTTGAGCGCCAAGCTTTAGCTTTAGCTTTAGCGCCGACACCAGACACCAGTGAAATGTCAGGCAGGCCTCTCTGATGCTCACTTGCTAGCTGCTTGTGGCACAGTGAAATTCCAGGAGTGACAGCGATTTTCCAGAAGGCGTAAGACGCGGTGTCAGTTTTAACCCATCTAGTGTTTTTATAAGTATTTACTTGGGCTGAGGCGTGCTGACGTGGCCAATGGAAAAAGTGATCGATTCGATAGAACGAGAGAATGTGTTAAAGTATAGATGAAGTATTACATTTAACTATCACCTACCTGTATACACATTTTTCTCTGGTTATCTCAGGATGTCACAAACCGATTTTGCAATATATATATATATATATATATATATATATATATATATATATATATATATATATCCCATAGGTGTTCAATTGGGCTGAAGTCTGGTGACTGTACATGATTCACATCATTTCCATACTCATCAAACCATTCAGTGACCCCTTTGTCATTGTCATCCTGGAATAGACCACTCCCATCAGGATAGAAATGTTTCGTCATGGGATAAAGGTGATCACTCTGAGAAACTTTCTATTGATTTACAGTGACCCTTCCCTGTAAGGGGGCAAGTGGACCCAAACCATGGTAGGGAAATTCCCCCACAGCATAACAGAGCCACCAGACCCCCTCGCTGTAGGGGTCAAGCATTCAGGCCTGTATCGCTCACTTGGTGGACGCCACACATGCACTCGCCCACTTGTCTTGAATATGGTGTAAAGGATGACTCATCTGATCATATCACTTTTTTTCCTCATCTCTGTAGACCAGTGCCCATGGTTTTTGCATCACTGAACTCTCCAATGTGCATTCGTCTTTGTAATGAGGGGTTTATGCACTGCAGCTCTACTATAATATTCCTTTCTATGTAGTCATCGATGTGTCAGCAAGAACGGTCCAATCTGATCATGTCGTGCATTGACATTCTCAGTCACCCGTGGAAGAGCTGCGCTTCTGTTTTTCCTCACATATTGCACTAATGCACAAGCATCACGGTCATCAAATGTGTGCTTTTGACCACAATTTCCAACCCTCTTGTCTTTACCATAAATCTAAATGCAGATGTCACTTCAGTCAACATCCACTCCTGCTTCCTGAAGGGTGTTCTGATCTGCTGGACAGTTGTTTGGGGTTTTTTTTAGATTATGGGGAGAATTCTTTGGTTATAAAATGTAGAGGTCTTCCTTGCCTGACTAGGCCCTTTGCAATTACTGAGCTCACCAGAGCTTTCTGTCTTCTTATTGATGTTCCAAACAGTTGGTTTTGGTTAGCCTAAAGTTTAGCCTATGACACTGACTTTTATTTTATTTATTTTTTTTAATCTTATTTCTCAGCCTCATAATTGATTCCTTGACTTTCATTGGAGCAACTGTCTTTTTGCATTACTCTTGTGCTTACTGTTATTGAGTCTCAGCTGAGATTTTGAAGATTAATATAATGACAGATTGCCACCTTATCCTCCACAACATTCACACAAACACATACATGAGTACACTTATTACGCTAGAAGCTCTCAAAGTTTTCCCAAGAGTGACACCTATTGTTCAAACTTGGTGTTTCACAAAAAATTAGGCGGTCGTCGTATAACCCTGCAGCATTTTCCTGTTGGCTGAAGCAGAGGGCTAGGTTGGGTTTGTACTTGAAGGAGAAATTTCTTTGAATCCCAGTCATGCAACTTCATTAGCTGAACTACTTCAGAGGCAAACATTTCTCAATTTTAAGACAACCAAGCTTCCAGTGGACACAACAAAGGACAACATTAGGCAGCATTTCTGAGCTAAACAAACAAGATCTCAAAATTTAGAATAAGAATCCATTACAAAAGATTTCCCCTAAATACATGAATTAATATGGATCAGTTTACAATAGAAACTATGATATGGTGAAATGCTATTGTCTGAAAATATCAATAATCCAGTAATAATGTGGTACAAAACAAAAAGCACTGAGATGCCCCAAACTGAGAGAGATTGTGTTATTACATAACATTAACACTAGAGGGAGTAAGACTTGCATTTGAGTCAACAAAAAGATTGTGAGGAGCCAAAGCCTCCAAAAGAAAAAAGAAAACAGACACGTTTTTACCATTTGCATGTTAAATAAAGTTGAGCCCTGCCTGAAGATTTATGATGAAATCAATTTAGGATGACATTCTTGCAAGAGTCACAGGCTAGCTTAAGACTGGATTTGGAGAGAGCTGGGATTTTTTTAGGATTGCCACAGGACTTGCTTGATATCTTGAAAACTGCTAAATCACAACTAAAAATCCTGTTGTGTACACTAGGCATAAGTCACCAGCATTGAATGGGCTTTTACTTTTGAAAGTCCACACTATGAATTTTGCATTTTGCTGCTCCCTGCTATGATGTTGGCAGGCCAGTAGGGGGCAGTAATCCCCCTAAGTCAAGCATTAAACCAATGCCTCGGTGCACTGACAGAGTGACAGCGACACTGTGCTGTACAACATGGTGTATTTCAGATGAGATGGTAAACCAAGGCCTATGTTCAGAAACCTGGCCAAATTCTCAGCTTGCCTCTTTGAAATGGCCATCTAATCTTTCCTCTGAGAAACTGGTTTAATAATGTTCCCCCTCCATCTCAGCAAAAGAACTGGAGTGTGAGGTGAGAAGTGAGACCTTCAGGCTGCATACCTAGCAGACAAAATGGCCAGTGACGGAAAATATATAGTAAATATATAAATAGTAAATATAGTAAAGCTGTCCAGGTTTATGGCCAACCCAAGTGTGGATTAAAGTAGGGTATTAAACCATGGAGCTATGAGCATATCAGAGACGCAGCAGCATTTTCCTTTGACGTTGCATAGTGTGAAATAACAGGCTGATGAAATTAATCCTCACAATGCCCCACAAAATCAGAACGTAGCCAAACTCATGAAAAAAAAGACAAATTTTATTTGAATTCAAACAAAGCATGAATGGAGAACATTTGGAGACAACACATTTGGAGAAGCAGACAGTGTTTCCTGAGATTTATGTTTCCATGGGACAGCCCAGAGACGTTTTACCTATAGCCGTAGGTTTCATTTCACCTATGGAGGAGACACATTGCTGGACCACCTGCTCTCACATAGTCAAAAGTCTTGCAATCATGCTAGCTAGTCGAGCAATTGATTCATATGGAGGTGTTATGTCTCCCTGTCTCAAACCTACACGTATGTAACCACACAAAATTGAGTTGTTCTTATCCATGATCTGCAAAGAACACATGACATGATTTGCTTCAGAGTAAAATGTGGTCATTTAAAAAATGATAAATAAAACCTCTTCTTTACAAACCCTCTCCTTCAATTCCCTTTTCAGTGAATTTTACAGCAATATAAACTTGAAGGACAAGCACATGGTGACAACATGATAATTATTTTAACTGTAATAAATAATAACATTACAATATTTTAAAAAACAATAAATATGCATAAAAATAATTGCATCTGTTTTCCTAATTCCTAAACATACACATTATCCCATAAAAAATAAATATAATAAAATTATTAAAGAAAATGCAAAAGTTCAAAATAAAATAAAAAAATATATATACTGTAAGTGCAGAACAAACACAGTGACTGGTTCAAGTGGAAAATATATGAGAGAACTGCATACATTTTGAATGGACTGGGTTTACAGTGAGGAGGCCTTAGTCCAGGTTATGTTCCTATGAAATTAGCTGTGCATTAAGACACACAACGACTCTTTCCTTCAGCAGGTTGACTCTGCAACCGGTTGTGAGAAGAACTGAAGGAAGTCATTTATCACCAAATTTTTTTTTTTATCACCAAAAAAATGCAAGCTGCTGGATGTCATCTTTAGTCTTCACTGGGATTTTGCAATCTTGGAAGTTGGATTTTATCTGCCTGCCAAATAAACTGTAGCCTGCAGGTGTAATCAATGGGGTTTAGACCTGTAGAAAGTGCCATAGCTTAACAGAAAGGCAGTCCATTTCATGAGGAATAACAAGGATGAAGGCCATCATTTTTAAGGCAACAATTCATGAATACTTCATCGAGACAATATAAATACAAATTTGCCCTCTAAACTTTGTTCATTAATTAAACACATACGTAATAAAAGCCATATGTTAAGTAAGTGCATTACTATATGCATTTAAGGGCAAAATTTCACGGCTTGCTAAATGTATAACACAAAATAAATCTATGCTGTATAACACATGTTTTCCCCAAACTGCACACTTGCACACTTGTGATACATACTCACCACTATCAATACTGTGAATTCAACCATGTGCACAAGCAAATACTATCACACTGTAAGTACATACCAGTTATACCATTCATAACAGGCCATGTCTAGCAAGCCCTAATAACGATCCTTTTCTGAGCCGATGGGGGTGTTTAGTGCTTTTTCAGCAACACTGGCTTTGCCTTCTGTGGTCGCCTGGATTTCTTCTGATGGATGAAGGAGTCCACCCATTCCAGCACGACGTGAAACTCTCCAACAGCCTTGGAAACCCCCTGGCTTTTCAGCTGGGGAAGTCAAACCGTGGTGTTAACCGTTGAACACGGACGTCATGCCGCAGTCACAAAATATAAGTTTCTTAAATCATGTTTTAAAACGTTTTAGGGCAAAGGGAAAAAAAGAAATATGTGATGTGGGGCCACCATTGATTCATCAAGGCCTATCAAGGTTTATTCTGCTAACTGACTAGAGTAACCAGCGCTGTGCCAAGACTGACGTGGAGCACTTCAAGGTGTTCAAGAGTTTCTGAAAGTTTCTTACGGTGTGGTGCCCAGAAATGGACAGTGAGGTCCTGTAAAAAGGCATTTAACTTGGTTGACACATGTTCACTTAAGAGGCATCTCATGGTACTTTCATTATGGCATAATTTCCAGAAGCTTGATAGAAGAATTGTCTTTAATTACACTCTTTTCTTTCAATTTTCAAATTCAACAAACTAATTTTGATCATCCAACGAACTAATTGAGTAATGAAATTCAAACGTTTATTCTGTCGAGCTTGGATCATTAAATGATAATAAAATTGCTAACATTCTATAGGATCTTTTTTGACTGTTCAAAAAACAACTGACACAAATAACGGTTTATCCGCAGAGAACTGTAAGACATGCAATAAACCCCAAACCAGCATCATCAGATAATGTTCAGTTCGACTGTAAAGGCAAGATTGTGGTAACTGATTTCATGTTTACCTTAATAAATGTCTCGTTCATTTTTTTGATGCAATTGCGTTCTCCAGGGGGGAGTCTGCTTTGGTCAGGTCCCAACTGAAAAAGGGAAAAGAGAAGGTCATTTAGGCCAGAAAGCCAGTGGTGAATGTTAGCTTTAGTGATGGTGTCTTTGCAACAACTAACAGTTTCAGCCTTCTCATTATAGAATGTCATTATCATCTTAATTAACCCATTTTTTTTTTTTGTTGTTATCACAAATGTCAAAACAACTTACTATAGATATAACTAAACACAGACACACACACACACCCACGCAGACAGACACACACACACACATGCACACATGCACACACACATGCACATGCATGCATTATGTACTAATACAGAGTACAAATTTTTTCATGTACTAATACATACAGCAAGGACCTAAATATGCTCTTCTTGTCTGATTTTAAATTTGATTTTGGGCCTATTAATATAAATTAGGAAATTAGGCAATAGGCACCAATGAAGTAGAATGAAGCTATCAAAAATGAAAACTCACACAATGTTGCATCTCTTTCCCAAGCCTCGACAAAAGAATCTGTATGTTTTTCTGGCTTTCGTCTTTAACAGACACTCCTTTGAACACCCCCTGGTAGAAATCCACCAGCTCCTTCAGAATCTTGATTCCTTTTGATTTCTGCAGAAGAAAAGTCAATTCAAGAGAAGCACAATAAATTAAAGATTTTATCTTAATTCAACTGTAACTCGGTTTGTGTGTCCAGTGTCGATAAAAAATGTACCCATTAAGTTGATATTACTCGCATTTCCCGGTGCTTTAATTCATAAATAGGCAACAGAAACTGTACAGCAATATTGCTTTATTTTGATTTTGTTAATGCCGCATCAATGTCTTATATGACGATACTTTAAAAACCTGCTTACCTTAATCGACTTCCCGAACTTGCAAAGAAGTTTCAAATGTTTAATATCATCATTCTGCAAAAGAAAAAAGAAGAAAAAAGTGTTTCCGTAAAGTTAATACAAAATGTTGTGTATTTAAAATCGCTAACGCATTCATGCGAATGTATACTTACTGGTAAAGATTTAATCAAATCACTTGTCAACTTGTTCAATTCCTGTAGCATCTTCTTAGGAACATTTCGTCTGAGACACTCCTGAGCTTCGCTTTTCGGTCCCCTCGCCGATGCACCTTCGCCCAGGTGATTGAGCACCATTGCCATAATGGCTACTGGGACAATAAAAACTGTGCGCATTTTATCCGTTTGTCTTCGTTATAATTGACTGTCTCGATTCTGTAGTCCGCCGTCGGATGTATTGCCGCTAGATCGCTGCTGTTTCACTACATCTTGCCCGACCTCTTACCTTTATATAGACGCTACTTCTGTGGCAAAAATTCCCGCAAGTATGACGCGGTGAATTCACGTGTGCATTACGCTTTTCCGCGCCGCTCACAACGACCAGACTCACCTGCTGAGATAATGGAACGGCGTTTATATTCAAATCTGAGCAGACCACCCAAAATCGTTTTGGTGCAGTTTACCACACTCATGAACACTCCTAAATTGTACAGTGTTTTCGTGTTACATTTGTACGAATTTATGTTTCTGGGGAAATCTGTGATCATATGTTTTCACAGTTACTTTAACTTTAATTCACATATTAATGTGATTTTACAAGGCAATCAAAACATTTTCTTCTTCCGCAATACCACAATATACTGTACGTCACTCAAATACAGCGGTCCTTCCCTGTAATGCCAGCGAATCTTTCCTTGTACTTTCCCCACGCTAACAGTGTTTCAACACAGTAGCAGTATTCTCCCGGTCTTTTCCTGATGTCTTCTGACTCTCCCTGTCCGTTCCAATGTCACAATGAATATTTATTTATTTCTCTTATTGTAGCTTTGAAAATTGTATTTAATTGTTTCATACTGTATATGCAATCACTTTTTTTGTTCTTCAGTTAATGTGATTTTACAACCACTCCAGCACAATCGATTCTGCAAATTGCGTATTTGCATTTGTTCTTTCTTTGTGCAAATAATAGAGAAGAAACAAAAAATTAAATTGACAGAAATTAATTGAACGCATTGTCAAAAAAATGTACTAATATTAATACTGTCTAATAATCCATAATAATGTGTACACACACACACACACACACACACACACATATGATTCTGTACTCCACAATTAAATATTTGTAATTAAATAATACACATGTAGTTAAAGTGCACAGCTTTTATTTTACAATATTTTTACATTCTTTGGTTTTACCATGTAGAAATTGCAGCACCTTTTATGCATAAACATGCCAATAACAGACTCCAAAGGCAATCAGAAGCCTAGAATCAAGACTGAAAGCTGTCTTACACCTGCACTAAGAAAACTACTGAACACACCTGACTAATCAGAACACCTGTGAAGTCATTTGTCCCACACATTGTGGTTCCCTGTAATGATGGGTTTATGTATAAAAAGTGCTGTAATTTCTAAATGTATTTAAAAAATACCCTTTAATAAAAGCTGTGAATGTGCACTTTAACCACACATGGACTGTTATACTGTTAATATTCCTAATTATGAATATATTTATACAAGGCTCTGCGCTCCACATATTTAGATTTGTTGTGCAGAGCCATGAATAAATACATTCATAATTATGACAATACACTAATGCATTCTTAGAAAGTGTTTGAATACCATTACCCCAAAGCCTCAAACATGAATGAACCATCTATCACTGTTGTTTTCATCTGATTAAGTTAGATATGTAAGTGATAGTATGAGGTGTCCATGGTTGGTTTTTTATCAAGTGTAGACTTGAACCTTTTAGATTACACTATTGAAAGCAGAATTTTTACATTAAAAAGTTTGAATGCCAAATTCTTTTATACATCATTACAGAGGGGCAAAAAAATCCTCGGTTTACCAATAATATATAGTACATTTTTATTTGAATAAACAACAATTGCATTTGCTGGGATTAATAATAGAATTGAAAATGTGAATAGATGCATTTATTGACTTCTAGCGTAAAATAATATTTTCGGAATTATGTACTTAAGAAATGACAAGAGATTAAATGATTTTAGAAATGTGCAGCACTGGAGAATGTGGTGCAAGTGGAAAATGCGTTGCACTGGAGAATGTGACGCGAGTAAGCGTTGCGTCAGGAATACTGTTTGTGGCCGGGACACATTCACATTCATTGAAAGCTGATGGAGTCCAGGAACGAATGGAAACTCTGTGGGTGGGTCAGTTGCGGTGTGCCCTCTGACTTCGGAGCGATGGAGGTGCCAGTTACTGGTAGGTTTGGGGCCCTGGGGCAAACTGAGTGCGCCAAAAAAAAACAAAAAAAAAAACCGACTTTCCTCCTGCCACCGAAGCACGCTCAAACCAGGTCAACACTTCTCATGGTTTAACAGAAGGCTGGGTGTGACCCAGATAGTTTCTGCAGATTGATACATTCCTGTGTTTCGCATTGACTTTTTGAGTCCTCCGTGCGTAGCCCTGGCGAGAGTGCGGGTCAGCGAATTCGCCGCAGCGCTGTGCGACAGGATGAATGTCACGCGCGCACGGAAAGATAGGTACCGACAGCAGCCCCTTTCCCAGCGAGGAGTGGAACCCCTGAAAAATCCCCCTAAAAATCTGTAACAACAGGACACTAGAACAGGTACCGTAATATATGGGCGACATAGCTCAGGAGGTAAGAGCGGTTGTCTGGCAGTCGGAGGGTTGCCGGTTCGATCCCCTGCCCTGGGCGTGTCGAAGTGTCCCTGAGCAAGATACCTAACCCCTAATTGCTCCCAATTGATTGGTACCTTGCATGGCAGCCTTTCACCGTTGGTGTGTGTGTGTGTGTGTGTGTGAATGGGTGAATGAGAGACATCAATTGTAAAGCGCTATATAAATGCAGCCCATTTACCATAATTGTCAATCGCTAATTTGCATGTACGCGTTCAGTATTTTATATATTTTCATTGTGTAGTTTGTTTCTGGAAATTTGCCACCTCCTTTCACCAGTTGGCTATTACAATTTTTTCCCCCTCCCCTAATTTAGCTAAATTTTAATTGCAGACAAAGCATGCACATTCTCTGGGATGGAAACAGCCTCTTCTTATTTTCAGGTGCCTGATTGGCCGCAAAGTCGGTATGTGAAGTGAGGAGGTGAGGAATTTGCCCGGAGGCACTGTGGTTAGCACTGTTGCTTCACAGGACAGTGGTTCCGGGTTCAAGTCCCGGCCAGCTGGATCCTCTCTCTATGTGGAGTTCGAATGTTCTCCCCGTGTTCACATGGGTTTCCCCCGGGCAATCCGGTTTCCTCCCGCGCCGAAAGACAAGCACGTCAGGTTAGGTACACTCCTGCCACTGACCTTGACCAAGGCACTGGCCTCAGCACTGGAGTTGGTCCCCGGGCACTGCACTGTGGCTGCCCACTGCTCCACGGAGCTAGGATGGGTAAGATTCAGAGGACAAATTATTACGCGGGGTCAATAAAATGTAACTTCAACACTCTGCCCAATAAACTCATCCTCCCTGACGGAAGAGAAAGCCCATTTTGTGTTTCTGCTGCTCTCTGTCTCCCACAGCCAGTACTGGGGCAGTCAGGGTTCATGCATCGTTGCACTCTGGACCAATACCTCAGCTGGACAGCTACTGGGCGGCACGGTGGCACAGTGGTTAGCAAGAGGGAGGTTGCGGGTTCGAGTCCTGGGTCGTCCCGGATCCTCTCTGCACGCAGCTTGCCTGTTCTCCCCTTGTTTGCACGGGGTCGGCTTCCACAGTCAAAACATGTAGCCCAGGGACTACAGAAAATTAGCCTTTCTGGCTAACTGTTCAAGATATGGTTTTAATGTTCAATGTCCCTGTCAAACAAAACAAGACCAGGTTAAGACCTAGTGTATGGCTGGACCTAACACACGTGATCTGGCCGACCAATGGTGTAAGTTCATAACTCGGCCGACCAATGGTGTGACTTCATCACTCAGTCAGTCAGTCAGTCACTCACAGACATACGCGTTTGTAGGGCTGGCCCCGCTGTTGCGGTCCAGCCAAAAAAACTAATTAAAAAATAATAATAACAATAATATAATGCCAGTCTGGAGCCCTGACTGAGGGATTCTGAAGGGCCCAGTTGCTTTTCATTCTATTTTACCTCTATTTTTAAATGACACCTCTCGCTTTTGTGTAGGTTTCAGTAGCTGTCGTTACTCATCTCCTTTTCCTGTGATATTAGCTTGCTCCAGATGATCTGCAGCGCCCAATTTCATGAAAGTGCACTCTTTCAGATCAAACAGAGTGTTTTCCACTACAAAAACTGGTTTCTTTACGTGCAAAAAAAAAAAAGAAAAGGAAAAAAAGTCATCGCTCAGCCCAAAGGCAGGGTGTTTGAATTTGTCAACGTGGCTTTTTTTAAAAATGTGGATGAGTCAGCGCTCTTGCAACGCGCCTGTGCGTTAATGACATCTCTTCATGTCTATATTCATGTTTATATCTCTTCATGTGTTCCCATCCCTTCTCAGAGGGGACTATGTCTATGACTATGTCTAGCCTGGGCAACAGTGTAGTATACTGGGTAAGGTCTTAAGGTTCAATTCCCGGGTAGGACACTGCCGTTGTACCCCTGGGCAAGGTACTTAACCTGCGTTGCTTCAGTATATCAAAAATTGTCTTTTGAGTCATTTTGACCCTGTAGTTATGAAATCAGAAGTCTTAATCAAACGATGTGTAACTTAATCAAACTCATTGTAAATGAGAGGTGCAGGCTGAAGAAACACAGTCTCTCTGGTCTGTGAAATAGGAAAACAGTTATTCACCAGTTTATTGTTGAGTGACATGTTGTTTTTACAAAAAAAATACATAGATTTGGGGTTTAAAATTCAATGAAGAGGCTTAATCGCAGGGGTCCAGCAGGGGTGGTTTTTATGACCAAGCAGGCACAGGGTGCACACATCATATGAAGACAGCACAATGGTTAAGTTGCTCCCAGTTAGCTGACTGCATGCAAGATAGCTTCGCAAAGCCGGCCAGATATGACTGGAGTTTCCAAGAGAAGATCATGTAGATATAAGCTGACCGTGCTCTACTGCAGCAGAGGCCCAAATTTAGGAACCGCATGTGTTGCACTCCGCCTACCTCGCTCAGCGTGCAGTAAGGCAGACACAGTGCATCTATGCTTCATATAACCATGTTGAGAGTCATTAAGTGCAGGTACAGTTTCCAGTCAAAGAATGTCTTTTGAAATTCCTCCACACTACATTGCTTATTCAACAGCAAGGATATCTGACACAAATCTTGAGGTCTGCTTTTCTTTGGAACTGCACAGACAACAGAGTCCTTCCACTGAGTGGGGAAGCATCCTTTTATGCAAACATGAATTAAACAAGTGGGTCAACACCGGTGGTAGTTCCTCATCATTAAACCAGATCAGTATTAAGCCTAAGAAAAATGTCTAGTGTTAAATAAGCTCTTACAGAGTACATACGGTCCAGCTTTGGTGCACAGTAGGACCGTATGAACTCTATTAGAGTTGATTTAACACTGGACATTTTACTCTGGACCAAGGGCCACCCACCGAGAGAAATAATTACACACCTGAATCTCTAGAGGGGGATGTCAACTTAACTGTAACAGACTCTAACGTGCTCAGTGGAGCCTTCGAACCCTTGCTTCGAAGGCGCGTGAGTTTCCTTTTGTTTTTTTACCCAGGATGCCCAGAGACATCTCCCTCCCTCCCTCCCTCACAGACTGCCGCGTCTGCTGACTCAGGCGTAGTTTGGGTTTCGTTTCACATCAGTCCCGGGTCTTCAAAGGCGCAGAGGCAGCTGGAGCTCGTCCGCGGCGTGTTTGTCATTGTGGGCTGCTCCAATTTCCACGGCAACCACAAGGCCCTTTCAGAACCTACTGTCTCCCGGCCGTGTGAAGCGACTGTTCTGTGAGCGACTGCGTTTGTCCCCTGGGGTCCGCTCGTGTACGTAAAGTTGACGGAGTTCAGAATCTGGTTCCGAAATTCTGAAATTGTGCAATCAGACGACTAAAAAGTCCAGTTAGTCGATGGCAGCTTTTAATAGAGGGGAAGATCCTCTTGAAATATACGCAAGTTGTCTTATCAAGCGTGGAGACTGAAAGTCTTTGTAGTTATTACTCCAGGTAGAACAAGTGAACAAAGAATGACTGTACCCTTGAGCCAGACACACTTTATCTGCAGTGTATCAGTATACATCCAGTTTGTATAAATGGATGCCATGCAAAAAATGCAGAGGTTGTGTAAGTCGCTCTGCGTACGCGCATCAGCTAAACGCCTGTGATGTAATGTCGACTCTTTGTGGGAAAATGCGCTGCTTATAGATGCGTGGCAAATGATGCTGATAAGGAACAGGAAATTGTGAACTTTAGCTCTGTATTTTGTATCAGCCGTACTTAGTCTCTTATAAAATCTGGTGTGCAGCAGGTTCAGGTAAGACCCACCTGAGGTATTCTATAGGTAGAATTTAAAGCACACTGCAATAGCAATCAATTGGAGGCGGGACCAACAAACTGATGGGAACATTGTATCGCAAGACATAGGAAGTATGGACTTAATCTTGTCCGATGCCCAGGAAACCTGAATTAATCTCAAACGATTTGTACACTTTGGCCCAAGGCGTGTTACATTCGTTTTTTATTATTGTAAAGTGTGTTAAAACTATGCCTATCTCTTGCATGCTGAAAATAAATCAGAAAAAGAAACAGGAAATATTTTCACACAATGTTTCAAAACTTCCATTGTAAGCCAATGCTATGCATTTCCAAACTCTTCACCTGCGTCCCCACAAATATGCCCACACAGTTTTGGAATTGCCGCTCGGAGCTTCCGAAGTCTTTTCATCACAACGGACAATCCCCAACATTCCCTGCCTGCGTGTCTCTGAACGCACCAATCAGGAAGCATTCACGGGGGTCAGGTGTCAGGGATTGGGTGTCAGTGTCATCAGACCGGAATCTGCAGCAGGGCAGAACGACCGGCTGTGCTGTGGATTTTTGCTTAGAAGCAACCGTGCCAGATTCCTGTAGCGTGTTCTCTCAGGAATCCCAGCAGATCCAACCTGATATGTACGTATGATTGCGACTGGCAAATAATTGACAACATACTGTATATTATACTTTTTTTTTTATAACACAAAGGTTTTTACAGTTGTTTTTGCGAAATCGAAGGAAGATTTTGGTTGGATGCACAGTGTTTTGGGTGCCTTTGCCGTACGTCTAACAAAGAGGTCTGCGGAGGTTAATTCTTATGTTACAAGGTAATGCAAGATGAGTATTTCATTGCTAGCAACACTTGGGGACCTTTGATCTAAGGGATGCATGTAACTCTTAAAAATGTAATCTTCTCAGCTTACAGATTCTATTATATAATACTAATTCTCGTTATTGTTCGCTTTGTAACTGGAACATGGATCTAGGCATTGCAGAAGAATGCTACGCCCTCACTTGTGACATTTTACGACAAAGCATTTGCTGGGCAGACTATACAATGCATCAGGAAATTCCACAAACTTTTCTGCTCCCATTTGCCTCAAGGGAGAGGTTTTATTTCACATACTGTCCAGGAGAACTCTTTTTTTTATTTTTACTTTTTTCATTTTATTATCGGCTATTGTGGGCTGCTGTGTCACTCCACTGAGAATGAAAACAATCACGTATGACTCCTTTGCAGGTCAGCTTTTCACAGAAGTTTACTGGGTTGTTGTCTTCATACTACTGAAGATGACTTCCACGTCATTAAGTGACCTCCATTTTATGTAAATTATCGTGACAGTCTACTGGGCTTGGTGTTAATTCCTTCTGCTCGTTTATGAAATGGCAACTGGAACTGTGTGCTGAATAGAATGCGTTTCCTTAAGGTGGTTGCATGCTTGGCATACTAGGATGTGCCTACTGATGAGTGCAACAGCGGGGCCAGCCCTACAAACGCGAATGTCTGTGACTGACTGAGTGAGTGACTGAGTGAGTGGTGAGTGAAGTTACACCATTGGTCGGCCGAGTTATGATGTCACACCATTGGTCGGCCGGTCCAGCCATATACTAGGTTTTGACCTGGTCTTGTTTTATTTAGCCATGCATTCCATCAAAGATGATGGGAGAACTAACAAGATACACACGTTGCTGGATTTTATGCAAAGATGAACTGCAACATCATGCTGAGAAAGCATTGTTCTGATCTGACTGGATTTTTTTCAGACCTTCTCACAAGTGAGCTGCTTTACTTAAAACTAAAATCAAGTCAAGACAAATTTTCTATTCTGAGAAAGCGTACTGGAGAAAATTTACATGTTTTTTTGTAAAAAAAAAAAAAAAAAAAAACCAACAATAATTAAACTTAGTTTTATTGGATTTTGGCAAAATATAGGTTTCTAGCCCTCCAGAAACTTATTATATTAAGTAATCTCAGCCTAACATAATTATTACACTGAATATTTCACCTGAATATTGCAAATCCTCTAAAATATAAAAGAATAAGTAATGGCCACTTAATTGTTCAATTAAAGACAAAATCCATGGTTTACAGTGTAGAAAATTCCCATGAAGTTAGAGTAAACATGCCTGACATATAAAACCTTCCGGTTTTCTATACGTTCCTTTCCATTTCAGTAATCGTCTTAGAATGTTATTTACATTTATTATTCCAGTTAAAAATGTATTTCCAAAAGGCCTTTTAACTTAATCTCCTAATATGGGGTAAGAGCAACAGGAAGACTTCTGTAGGTTTCCAGGACTGAATGAAAACCATCATGGAACACTACAAGTGAGTTTTCATATCTGACTACCCCGGGATGTTTTTATTTTGTGCCAAAGCTTGTTTTGAGTAACGTATGCTTTTTAAAACTGGGCGGCACTATCATAACCTCACAACCACGTGTGAATGGATTAGTCTGTTGTTTCACGAAGGATAGTGAGTACAATGTTAGACAAGAAGAAAACAAAGGCCGGGAAATGAATTTAAGCATTTCTTTATTCAGGAGGATTGCAACTGAAGGAATTTTGTACACATACAGTTTTTGTCATAGGCGTTGATATTACAGATATTCATTGCAAATTCGCCATTGCATTGACAATGCTTTCACAGAGAATTTTAAGTATATCTTCAAACCAATATGATGAATCCAAATTTGACATTTTATTAAGTATAAAATTTGATAATACTTGCAAAATGTAGAATATTTAACATGACTGTTACAAATACAATAATTTTTCACTTTGTCTTATGTCTTGAGTGAGTTTACCTGCATATCTCAAGGATTCATAACATTTGTTAACATTCCTCTAAGCTTTTTAGTGAAATGTGAATAAATACTTATGCAGAATACAAATGCATAAACAAACAACCAAATAAATAAATAAATACACAAATAATCATATAATTTGCTTCAATAACTTAAATGACAAATAATAAATATCAGCTACAAAAACAAAAGCTTCATGTTTTACTTTGCCTTCATTATTTTTATCATAATAATAAATTAATAAAATAATTGTAACTTTCACATTAATCTTATCTTTAATGTGTTTGTTTAAGGGTATGTTATCTTGTTCCTTCTCCCTCCAAATAAAATAATGAATAATGAATCAATTGTGTATTATTGGACAAAATGCTCAAAAAAGTTTCATGACAATAAATCAATAATTATTTCAGTTTTGTTATCATCTTCAACGAACAGCCCTCAGCAATACAAGTGGAGATCGTGAACAAGGCTGCCAAGCTCTCCAACGGCTTTGTACAGCCCATGTTTCCCCATCTGAAAGAGTCGTTTTGAAGGTTACAACTCAACTAGATCAACAACCAACAAACCAGAAAACACTTCAGTCTTCTGATGTTAAGCCATAAAAATGGATTTTAACAAAAGGCAGTTTGGCACATAAATCAGAAATAACAAAGCAGAGGTTTAAGCATCGAGGGAACACGGATGGATAGGGCTGGCTTCCCCAGTGGAAAGAGGCCAAGTCTTACCTTTCGGAACTCATCTTTGAACTTCCTGATGAGCTCCTGGTCGTTCCCTTGCAAAGCCGACTGAAGCACAGGAAGATAAGGGAGGTTAGGACGTACAAAAGCGACGAGACACTTCAGTTATTTTCACAGCTGGATATGCATCTTCTAAAACCGGCATCGTTATTCATGATTACTTTATCATCTCAGCGTCACAGGGTACAAGAGCGTGGCAGTTGGTGCCGGTCTTGGCCTGCGCACAGTGTGTCACCCTGACTGAAGCCTGAATGGGGCGGCAGTGTAGCACAGTGGGTAAGGAACGAGGCTTGTGACCGAAAGGTCATAGGTTCGATTCCTGGGTAGGACACTACCCTTGAGCAAGGTACTTAACCTGAATTGCTTCAGCACATATCCAGCTGTATAAATTGATACAATGTAAAAAATTTTAAAAAATGCTATCTAATAGTTGTGTAAGTCGCTCTGGATAAGAGTGTCTGCTGAATGCCTGTAATGTAACGAATCCGTGGTGAACAATGACCCGCCTCATGCAGGTCTCTTCTTCGTTGTGTCGCCATTGGCCGGGCTGTCACCTGTAAGGTAGAGTCGAGTGTCTGATACTCACGCAGCCCTTCTCTTTCAAGTCCTGGCTGAACCTGTGCAGATTTTCTCTCACGGCGGTCAGGTGCGGCAGATTCTCGTCGGTGTTCAGTATGTCCGAGACGTAGAAATCGAGGATGTTGCCGTAAAAACAGCAGACGTTCTGGAGAGAGACACATCAAAGTCAGGTGAGAGCCGGTCAAAAAAAACAGACGCAACCAGCGTCAGAAAGCGCGGAAGAGCAGGCAGACAGTAGGCAGACGCGTCCCTCACCATATTGTACGCTATACGCTTGTCGAAATTGAGCAGCCTCTTTGAGTCGTCCCCGTCCATCGCCTGCCCCTGTTGAAACGGATTTGAAAACTTCACAAAAAAAGTTAACGATAGGCTTTTTCTGCTTCTGAGGCGGAATAATTGAGCCCCGGTGAAAACGAACAACCATGCTGGCAGAATTCTGGATCTGAAAGAGCAAGGAGTGTTGGCAGTTATAGCAGTCCAGACAGAGAAAGGTGAAAGGTCCGACTTACGGCATCGTTCAGCGCGTAAAGTTTCTGGGCGTTGTCATCGTTGCCCAGCAGGGCGTTCTTAATCACACTCGCAGCAGCACTTTGCCACAGGAAGCAGAACACCACGAAGGAAAGGAGAATCCGCCCCATGTTTTGTTTTTTTTGTTTTTTTCAGTGAAGTCACCTTCAAAGATGATCGGCCAATTGCTCTTTTAACCACCTAGACAAAACACAAAAGGGTCAAATTCCATTCAGCAAACAATAAACTGAACTCAATAAACATTCATTCATCAATGAAGATTCACTCATAAAATGAAAGTCCGTACCTCTGGTGTTCGCCGGGTTTGTCGTCGTCGCTCCGTCTGTGTGCACATATATATATTCTCCAGAGGTAGCCCACGTCTGCGACAAAAAATCTTCTGTGGTCTCCGCATCCTTTGAAGTCACCATTGCGTACCTGTACAGTACCTCGTCCCCACTCCACCTTACCAAGGATTTTCCAGGTCAGACGAACAGCACTGTCAGGAAATAATGGTGAGAAAATGCTTTGTTGTGGTGGAGAAGGCAACCGATATAAAATAAAAAATAAAACCTCGGCCGTTTTCAGTCGGGCCTATGCTTGATTTTTGGATGTCAGCAGGAAGTGGAAATAACAGACAGATTGTGGCTCCAGGCCATTTTGTGATAAGATAAAGAATGGGTAACTGAAACTTGGCTATTCCCAAGTATCACCGAATAATTTGATGTCTTAGCTGAGTTTTTGAGGTCAGGTGAACAGCACTGTCATGAAATAATGGTGAGAAAATTCTTAGTTGAGTGGAGAAGATAACCAATAAAAAACAAAGTGAAACCTAGGCTGTTTTCAATCAGGCTGGCCTATGTTTGATTTTCCAAATAAGAATACAGAATAATTCTTTCTTAGTTGAACATTTTATGTGAGCTTTAATATCTTGTGTCAGTGTTAAAGGCCTATAGCACCCATTCCTGGTACTGCCTCTGCAGTTTCAAAGGCCAGCAAAACCTTTACAATACCTAATGCCTCCTTCCAACATGCTGTCCAAACTTAGCAATTGAATCTTCAGAAATAATGGTCACGGTTTTTTTGTTCAACGTATTTGTGTAAATGATAGTGAAATGATGTAAATGATGATGAAATGGTGAAACTGTGTCCCAGGGTCATAACTATTGACCAGAATCTTTCCATTACATGAATTTGGTCTAGGAACTGTGAAGTGATAGACCAGACATAGCAAGAAAATTATGTCGTCTGTGTTAAGGAGAGAGATTGGGCTGTAGTCCACAACAGGAGCAATCAGGGCAGAGAGATAAACTCACCAAATTAAGGGAAAAAACGTAATGCCTGGTAATGTTCAGTCGCACATCACGATTAGCAATCCCAGTTTATTCATACATATATCAATATTTTGACCCAAACTTTTTTTGACTACTACAATATTTTGACTACGCACATATAAACAGACTCGTGGGTCACCTGATGTGATGACCTCAGTCAGAGAAAGGTGTGGCTGTGGGATGAATACTTTCTGAAGGCACCGGATCTGTGTATAGAATGGGTAAAAATGCCATGCAGAGGAGGAGATTTGGACAACTTGTTGAATATTTTTTTTTCTATCGTGTATGTTTGTAGGTACAGCTTTTTTTCACCTGGTTTCACCACGGCAGGTAATCACCGAATTTATCCGGGGGTCCGGCGTGGGCTGAAACATTGATATTTGTTTGGTAAATAAACTTTTGGGGATAAAGTGTTCGCAGTGCACAAGCCTTAATTCCATTTTTGTGTATTACCATTTTGGCACCAAATATAAGAGTGCAATAACAAAATTTAAAAAATTCCTTGATTCTGATCGTAGCCGTTATCTGTTTGAGTTACTGGGTCATTCTGTCACTATGTCACACATGAGCATGACCTACATCAAAAGAGGTGAAACCCTGAGGTGGGACTCAATCTAGGTAAAGCATTAACCACACCAAAGAAAGCAAGCAGCAGCAAGAAGCAAATGTAATTTTGGTGTGAGAATTTTCCTGTCTTCAATTTTTTTTTTTTTTTTGTTCTATTTTACCACAGCAACAAAGAAATAAACATTAGACATCATGAACAGCTCAAAGATTCATGTTTATTTCTTAAGATTTTTTACCCCTGAAGTAGATAACATTTCTTTCTTTTTTATTTTGTCATTGAAGTCATTCAAGGCTCATATTTTTTTAAATGCAGCTTTTAGCTCATTTTCACTGTTTTGCGTATATGTGTGTGTGTGTGTGTGTGTGTGTAAAACTCTGCTTGCTGTGTCATGGCAGAAACAACCTTCATGCCAATCTGTGCTGAAGCTTTGGAGCAGGAGCTGGGCCATGATGGGGACGTGTGGGCCGTTCACACCTACATAATTACACAATATAAGGCCATATCCAAATCAGCGCACTGGCCTACTATTGAGTGTACTATTCCATACAAGCTGTATACTCAATAGTAGTCAAGGAGTCCCTGCTGGCGAAGTGGTGACCAAACCCAGCGAACATTTTTGTGGTGAAAATTCAGTGAAGGACCATCCAGGCCTTCAAATGGCCGGCTTCATTTGACTGAAAAGGGAAAGTTTTCTAGCCAACTGGGACATAACCAGACTATACCCGGGCAAAATTTTAGCTATATTGGGGTTAACCTAGCCCATTTATGTCAAAATGTCTCTCTGCCCCACTAAATTTCTACCCCACTTGACGTCTAGATCGGTGTGTTACTTCCCAACTTGCCACAGCAACAAACCATTCATAATGATAATAACAATACTAATACTAATACGAATAATCGTCGTTGTTACGTGCTTGCACACCCTCGCACGTTGGCTCCCTGAGCTGCTCTGTACAAGCGTATCTGTGTGAGAACGTCGCTGATGAAACGCGATCCGGCGCTTTGTCAGGGGTTTGGCCGGCGGCGTCCGGGGCGCGAGCGGGAATTCCGCGCAGACGGGAAACAGGACGCGGGAATGACCGCGGCGGCCATGTCCGGGTAACCAGGAAGTGACGCGTCCCGCGTGCGCCGAAGAGGGCATGACGCACTCCGCCCACCCGTCTCCCAGGGTTGCCGGGGAGACGAGGCGTGGAGGTGACCTCACGGCGTGTGGAGCGGGACGGCTCCTCAGAGCCAAAAAGAAACTGCTGAGGAGGTCGGGCCTCGGCGAGGGGTGACCTACATACCGAAACGCCTTCCCTCTGAACCGTGGGTGGAAACCCCACCACACTCTTCTCTCACCACCGTAAAGACCGTAAACCTGTCTCTCTCTCTCTCTCTCTCTCTCTCTCTCTCTCTCTCTCTCTCTCTCTCTCTCTCTCTCTCTCTCTCTCTCTCTCTCTCTCTCTCCGTCGCTTTGATGGACGTCCTCGCGGCTTGGTTCTGTTATAAAATGATACAGATTCGTCTCATTACCAGAAGCCAGCAGCCTCCGCTTATGGGCTTGCGGTGGAACGAATGAGAAACTTCAGCGACTGTAAATGTGTGTCATGTTTTTTTTCTTTTAGCGATGCGTCAGCTCCTGTGCCACTAATTTCAATGTTGAGGCAAGAATTCATGCTTTCAGGTGTGCTTGCCTTTGCTGTTACAATCACAACTTCGTGCCGGGCGACTTGGTGAACATTTCGCATAGCGCTACATGTCATCCATTTTAAACAGTTGGAGTACCTGACCATAAGAGTGTTTCTCATTACATTACAGGCATTTGCAGACGCTCTTATCTAGAGCGACTTACACAACTTTTACATAGCATTTTACATTGTATCCATTTATACAGCTGGATATATTCTGAAGCAATTCCGGTCAAGTACCTTGCTCAAGGGTACAACGGCAGTGTCCTTACCTGGGAATCGAACATGCGACCTTTCGGTTACTAAAACATGTTCCCCTGTGGTGTTGATTTCAGTTCCTCAATTACACCACAATTCTGACTGCAGTTACTAGGTGTTTTTACCACAAATCAGATACAATTGAACTGTACCAGCAGAGATGGGCAATATTTCAAATATGCATATATCTGTATTTTAATAACTTTTTTCATTTACTTTTTCTGTAGTTTTTTCATTTGTAATTGAGGGGCTAGAAAAATGTGAGATATTTTATATTGATGATTTGGCAAATGGTGTTTTTTTTAACATACACATACTGATAACATAATGATTACAAAGGTGTTCACCCATGGAATCAGCCATTCTGGATGGAAATAAATTTAATTAACCAAGTTTGATTTTAAAATCAGTAGCACTTTACACTCCCATTGACCAAGAAGTCTTATCACAGACACAAACACTTGACATCAAGTTAATGCTCTCATAATTTTCATCCAGGTATTTGAATGTAATCCTGGTATTTGAATGCGGCTCCTACTGTCCTGAGGTGGAAGCAGGTGCAGTTTGAGGTGGCAGCTGGTGCAGTTTGAGGTGGCAGCAGGTGCAGTTTGAGCTGCGCTTACACCCAACAGATGCCCCTGCTGGTGTGGTAGATGATATCAGAGTGTGGGAACCTCACGTGGGTCAGCTCTGCCACACTCCGCACCGCAGTCTCTGTTCATCAAGATAAACGTGTAAATATTTAATATGCCCCATATTTCAAAACCACCCGCGATCACATCGTATCACAGAAGAGAGGAAACATTCTCTTGACTGATTTTCGACCTGTTTGCCTTTGCATCACGGGCAATGAAAATATCTGAGGTGATCGTACACCAGACGGCAGACATTGATCTTAAGGACATTGTGCTCTTTATCTGTAACGAGGTGTACGGACGTGCATGGACATATGGATAGTTGACTGTCATTGACTTTAGAAGTGAAAATCCACAAGCACCCGATTTATGAAATGCTTAAGACTTGCTTGAAGCTGTGTAGTCCTCATTTCTGTTTAATAATAATACACACCAGGCTACAGACATAGATGTCTTGAAGGGCACTGACATAAATTATAAGAAGGAATGAAGGTCATCTTGGCGCAGTAACCCTGGAGAGCCCTCCATGTTCCAGCCAGTGGTGATAAGAAACAACATCGGACCGAGACCAGGGAATCGTTCTATTGGCTCGGGAGCATCATTGACACGCCAATTCATTAGAAACTAACACAACATTTCTTCCACCAATTGCTCTGACCGGACATTACATTATCCGGTCGGGGCCACAAACCTGGACCCGTTGAGGTAATTTGAAAACCGGACATTCTGGTTGAAAAACTGGTCGTCCGCTGCAGGATTTGACGAGCATTAGAACTGTATGTGTGAACTGTGCAAGTGAACGAGAGTGTGCACTTAGGCTGTGTTGGGGTGCATTTGTGCTTTTCATGCATTGTACTACTGCATTGTGTGTGAATGCCTTATGGTTGTACTTTTACAAGTAGGTGCAGGTGATGTAATGAGCTCTTAATTGCTCTTGATTAGTCACTTTTAATGCCTTGAAGGAGTATTTGTCATATTCAGCAGTATTATGTCAGAAATGCCTATGCTAGGATTCTGGGTGGCTCGTCCTGCCAAGGAATTATTGTGGTGCGTAAATGGTTTGATATCAAATCTGAATCATATCATTGCCAACTAAGGCCAGCAGCCCAGCAGGGCAACCCAGTTTAGTCTCGCTCAGGGATTGGAGGGTTTCAGTCGGGCATGATGACAGCATTTCATCGCTCAACAGCGACGCCCATTAGGACCCACAAGTCCATTCGTTAAGTTGCAGATGAACGGTCTTCCTCCAACTCATGTCTGTGCTGACTGGACTGTGATGTCATAAAAGGCTGTAGCTGACCTCACGTGCTGTGGAGGAGAGCGTGTGGTTCATGTGACACGCTGTGTTCACACTGAGGCACTCGCAAAGTAGCATTTGCATTAGCGGCATCCCAAAAGATTTCATGACAGCCGTCAAAAATATTTTCAAGCGTAGTGCAGTAATAAAGTTGTGCTACACGGGGGTCTACAAGGAGGATGGCAGGCCAAGGTTCAGACTTGAATTGTAAACTTACACCTGAGCCTACTCCACACCTGAGCTGCAACATAGCAGTAGCAGTACCGTTCTGTACCAATCCCGGTGTTTTACTTTCCGCTGCGGACTTGTGGGCCTGGAAATGGACGTCACACCGAATCTGAGTGCGCTGGCACAGCAGAGGGAGTTGTTGCGTAATGAGGGTTTATGGCAGGAATACAAAAGTCTGTCCCTCGAGGCCAGTAGCACTGCCGGTTTTCGTCCTTCCCCCTCTATTCGGGACAGTGGGAGGACAGAGAGGAACGGATTTCTTTTGGGAAACAGATCCCGGACTACGTGGGAGGCGGGGGCGCCTGAACCCAGTGTGGTCTTTGTGACATCACTTCCTGTTTCTGTCTCGCCTGCCGCCACTGTTGCACTCATATGAGGACTGGACTTTCTGGATTCCGGAAAGCTCCTCCTTTTTTTTTTTTTACAGTGAAACAAAGAGCTTATTTATCTTTCCTGGGGAAAAATAAAATGCCGTAACAGCTTGGCAGAGGTGCAAATGAAATGGAGAAATAACATTACCCAACACGTCTGGCAAGAAACGTTAAGAGTGAATTACTGACCTTATTTTTCAAGTTATAAACAGTGATGCACAATTAAGTCACAAGTATGACTTCCAGAGAACATGACAGAGACACAGTTGAGGGATAACTGCGGCTCGTACCCTGAGCAGAACTGTCTGCCGTCTGAGGGAAGAAAAAAAAAAGTATAATACCACAGATTAGAGAGAAAAGCATTTATACAAAATGGAAACTTGCGAAAGGTGCATTTCCTGGAGCCCTGTTTCGTGTGTCAGCCTCAGTCACCACATAAAGGGGCCTATCGTTAGCTTTTTGTTATCTGATTTCCGATTAACAGGTTGATTAAAATGTGTGTGTGTGTGCATGTGAGTGTGTGAGTGTGTGTGTACGTGTGTGTGTGTGTGTGTAGATGTGTGTGAGAGACCGTTATCAGAGGCCGGCACTCTGAACAGCTTCCAGGCAACAATGTATTATTGCTAATGTACTCAGTGACAGTGTACTGTAGGTGTCCAAGCAGAGTTCTTCCGATCCACTTACCAAACCCTTTTCTGATGAAGGCTCAGATTTGGCTGAGATGCATCAGTATGTATTGACATGACTTATTAAAAATTATTTCCTAAAATGTGCAGCATTTTTATATGCATTCTGGAGTGCCACTGCCTTTTCCCATGGCCCATTTGGACTATGGGAAATGCCACTGAGTGCTGTAGCCGTGGTAACAGTCAAACCCCTTGGTGAGTGGACATCACACTGTGGAGAAGGGCCCCTAAACCAGCAGTAACCAATCCTGTTCTCGGAGATCTACCGTCCCATAGGTTTTCACTCCAACCCTAACAAAGCACACCTCATTCAACAGCTAGAGCAGGGCTACCCAACCCTGTTCCTGGAGATCTACCATCCTGTAGGTTTTCACTCCAACCCTAACAATGCACACCTCATTCAACAGCTAGATCAGGGCTGCCCAACCCTGTTCCTGGAGATGTACCGTCCTGTAGGTTTTCACTCCAACCCTAACAATGCTAGAGCACTGCCCACCCTCATACCATCCTGTAGGTTTTTACCCCAACCCTAGCTAGATCAGGGCTGCCCAACCCTGTTCCTGGAGATGTACCGTCCTGTAGGTTTTCACTCCAACCATAACAAAGCCACACCTCATTCAACAGCTAGAGATCTTGTTGTGCTGCTAATTAGGGTAGAAATAGGATTGTTTGCTGATTCATAATTATGTGGCTTGCTTGACATTTCACTGTGAAAGGCCAAAGTGCCCCCACCAGCAGGACAGCCCCCGCCTACTTACAGGGCATGATTCAAACTGCACGTGAGCTCGACCACCCTGCTCTGCAGAAGCAAGGTGACTTGCATCCCCTGCCATCCGGGTGAATACGTCACTTTGGATAAAAGCGCCTGCTAAATGAATGTAATGAATGGTTTTCGCTCGTCCCCACCACAGAGCTTCTCCACCCCAGCTCCCCAGGGGTGGAACGAACTCCCTGCTCCTCTACGAACCACTCAGTAATTGCCCTTCTTCTGCCGTGGTCTGAAGACTCATCTCTTCAGACTATACCTGGACTAACTATCACCACTCTGCGGGGCACTCCCAATCCAGGATCACTCTTATCACTTGTATCCTTTCACTTTGTTCCTGTAGTGCTTTCATGTTATACATGTACCTCCATCCAGCACTTACATTGCATTACTTATATTGCATTAGACTTAACATTACTCTCTGACCTAGCCTATGCTTACTGTGTGAACCGGACATAATGTGTTCATGGCTATGAATAACTGTTACATAATGAGTATTGTACCTTATCGGACCTGTGTTTTGTAGTTGTTCCAATGACCTTTGGTATGCACTTATTGTATGTTGCTTTGGATGAAAGCGTCTGCTAAATAAGTGTAATGTCATGTAAAGTGGCTTAGACTTCATAAAAAGGACAACACAATTGTCGCACCACTGTCGCCATCTAGTGGCTGTTTCATTACATAGAACTCTGTTCAATAAGTCTGCCTGAGAATGTTACATTGACAGTCAGCATTGGGGAAAAAATTCAAAAGCATTTTCACTCAATGTGTGGCAGTGGAAACAACTAGGATTACATTACATTGGTCAGCAGCCAGCATACAAGCACTGACTCCAACAGGATCGTAAAGAATGATTTTAATTGATGAAAACAAGTGTTTTTGTTGTATGTTTTTATGTTGCATAACATTTACGTGGTTGTATCAGGTAGCAAACATGTGTTTTAATTGTTTTTCTGAGCATAAAACTATTTTGTGACCCACTGAGACTGAATTACATTATACCAAGAAAGGTAAGATTTTGGGTTATTAAACATCCTAGAGGATCAATTTGGCTTTTCGTCCATCCGGTAGTCCACCTGAGTTTATTTTCAGAAGGTTGTCATGAAACTTTCTACCTCAAGAGAGGCAGTACAATGTTCCTTGTTCTTCTCTCAGGGAAGAGACGATAAACTAGCAGGCCGCAGAGCTGTCTGTGATCCACTAAAGAGAGTCCTGCATGCGTCACAGTGGCTGGGATGGGGCGATTCGGGATTTGTGGTCTTAAACTAGAAATACACAGCAAGCAACTCCAGAGCAGAGCAGCGTGCGCAACGACATTATGCCTCCAGAAGTTGTATGTATGAAGCTGCATATATTACCTGGTTATTTAAAAAATAAAAATAAAAAATAAAACAGTTTTATCTTATTCTTGGTTGGAACTGTTTCTTCATGCAAATGCAACCTGAGACTGCTACACTCAAGGAAATTGTGGCAGAGGTTTCAATATCAAAAATGACTACATCAGTACTTAGGAGCGAAGAAATCACACCGCTTGACAATCTGACAACTTGAAGGAAAGAACCTCCGACGTGACATAAAAACTGATATTTATGTTTATAACTGAAAAGAAATGCAATTAAGTTCATCTGTGCTTACGTACAACCTCTGGAAACATAATTTTGTCGCACAAGCTGCCTTTTGGAATTACTTGTAATGTATTTCTTTCTTAAACCATGACGCCCAAATGTGGGCCGACCAAACATCGCAAAGCAGGCTGCTTGTCGGGAACTTCGACGTGATTGGCTGAGCGGGTGCCTGAAGAGACGGGACGGACTGCAGGTAAGCGTCACGCAGAAAAGCCACTAAACAAAAAAAAAAAGTAAAAAAACCTGATGTCAGTTGCTGTGAAATGCGTTAGCTGTGTTTGCAGGAGGGACTTAAGGCATTGTCACTTAAGCGGTTATTTGGAAAAGACCGAATGACAACATGGCCGTTTTTTTTTCCCCTCCAGAGCCTAGGTTCAGTGGCTTAGCAGAGGGGGTGTTTTAATGAGGTCCTTTGAATTAAGGAGGTGGAGAAAGTTTCACAGAGGATATAAATCTGCAACCTCGTGAATCTGATGACAAGAAATTTCCACATTATAACTTCAAGGCCCAGGAGAGTGGGTATCGGCCATGTTTGACTATGTGAAGGCCTTCGTTAGAAAGCCGAAGCTGTGGAAGAATCCACTTACGCAAAGCGAGACAACTCATTTCCCATCGAGCAAATCTCTCCTGGACGAGCAGGGTGCTGATGAATTATTCAGAGGTGATGAATATGCTGCTGCAATGACCTGCTTTGGGGGGGGGGGGTTTGACAGTGGATCTGCTGACTTCAAAAGGCACACAGACCCCTTTCAGATGTTTGCCAAACCCGTTCTCCGTAGATGACCCTTCCTTCGTTATCTCTCACTTCTCAATGACAAAAAGTCAAATTAAAATAAATTCTTTGAAGAGAAAATGTTTTTTTTTTTGGAATTTTTCTCAAAATTTGGAGTTTTCTCCAAAATCTCCAAAGTCAGTGTTCTAGCACTCCATTCCTTTCAATTAGCAGTAGACTGATTGTGACATCAGCATTAGAATGTTCAGTTACAGTAAGAACATTCTAGTCACATATGCGTGACCTCGCACCGTAAAGGGTTAAAACTTTTGTGTGGGAGCACGAGAGTTTGGAGCTGCCACTTTTTGAGAAGTTTCTTCCTGGCTCAACAGAACCGGTACAAGGTCACATAGCTTCTGCCAAATGGCTTTTCCATGTTTCGTACTGACCTTTCCCTGCACCAGGACCTCGTCGGAGGCTTTCTCCGTAATCTCAGGAGGGATCAGACCTCTGTCTTGTCTCCCTTAACCTAACACACAGCTTATTCTCTTATATAGAATGATCTATTCCGAAACCAAAATGCATCGCGTGTAATTGAGGGAGTCAATCGCAACGCGTGTTACCGGCAATGACCCGCACATCCCCAACTGCAACCTCCCCCTGACTAACGCCCAAGGTTGTTGGGAATGATACCTCTGCTCTCAGTGATTGCACGGGTAAAGAACATGGTGTATGCTCAGAACCTAGGACAAATAAACAGAAACCTATTACATAATGGGTAGGGAGCTGGTCTTGTAACCCATAGGTTTCAGGTTCGATTCCCAGGTAGGACACTGCCGTTGTACCGTTGAGCAAGGTTCTTAACCTGAATTGCTTCAGTATATATCCAGCTGTATAACTGGATGCAATGTAAATGCTATGTAAAAAGTTGTGGAAGTCGCTTTGGATAAGAGCGTCTGCACAATGCCTGCAATGTAATGTTAATGTTGTTTATATTACACTGCAGTTACCCTACATTATATTGACCCTGCCCACCACCAATCCCACAATGTCACACTCAGTTTGTTTTGAAAATGGACTGTCAGAAATGTACAGATCACTGTCCTGTCTCTCATGAGACATCGCATTCATCCATCTATCATTCGTCTCCAGCTAAATAGAATAGTGGCCTGTTGTGTTCCTCAATCAGTTTGCGAGACGTATTCAGTATGCTACAGAACAAAACTAAAGTAATCAATACAAATCAGTAATTTCATTATTATTCACATCACAAAACGGAAGCTATCCATAGGAGGGGCTTTTCTTGCCCGGATCTCCTCGTGATGTACCAATAACCTTTGAGGCAGCTGCTTAAAATCCACCTGACCTCTCTGCGTGGTTCTGGATGGCTTCTGCGGTCTGGCAGTGATACCGTCTGTACATTTGTTAATGCACTGGTCACAAAGCGGAAGCTATCCATCAGAGGGTTCCCCCCCCCCCCCCCCCCCCCCCACTGCGCCGATAGCTCTGGAAGGGGGGGGCCGTGTGAAATCCACTAGACCCCGCTGAAAGATTCCGGAATGCTGCCGTGATGCGGGATCAAGGGTGCGTTAGAATGTACAGACGGTTGTCATGGTGACACCACACTGGTACTTGCACGCCGTGGGAGCCTTTGTGGGCGCCTGAGCGAGGAGGAGCAGCGGGTTTTCGAATGTGTGCGTGTGTGTGTGTGGGGGGGGCGGTGGTGGCGGCTCGTGGCAGTGACCGAGTTACAAGAGCGGAGCGATCGGTGTCAGACACGCCAGGGGCCACTGTTTGAGGGGAGCTCGGCGAGCGCTGCCTCTTCAGCGTCAGAAGCCCCAGCTCAAGTGCTCTCGTTCCTTCACCTTATCAGGAAGGGGAAGTGTGGCCGAATGGTTAATTATTATTTAACTCCTGCACGACAAAACTCTCATTCATTCCGTAATCAAACACTGGTTGATAAACAGAAGGGGGAAAAAAAGATTAACAGTGCTGTAAATGACATCGTAATAAGGAAAAAATGAATGTTGAGCATCCATGAAGGTGAGTGCGACACAGCAGAAACTGTGGCGAAATGAACAACGTAATAACTGACTGACAAGAAGGCTCAGCCCTCTCTGACTGAACTGCAGGTGAGAAAAGTTCCCTCCATCACCCTTGTCCCCAGAGATGATGCATCGATTACAATGAACAGTACAGACTACAAAGTATGTGTATGTGGCTCATAGAAATGGATTCTATTTGAAATATTGCTTATCCATGGAAACACTGCTCATTTCTTAATTCCAGAACAAATAGAAAAATTCACTATTTGAAAGACTCCAAATCACATTTTAAATATTAGATATTCGGGGCATATGCAAATAGCCCATACAACATACCCAACACTCTCAAATCAGTTAGGCTTTGAGTATTCTGCAGTGAAAGTAAAGTCGCACCCACAATAAGAACAACCTCAAAATAACATATTTGTCAGTTGGAAACTCAAGGAATGACATCAAAAACACACCACAAGTTTTACAGTCACGTAACACTGAAATTGGCCCTAAGTGGGGGGAGGTCGTCGGCCCTTTTTAAGTATAAATGTTTTTATTCACAAACTTGCCTATGCGCAGTCAAAAGCGGATTGTACTGATTTTGCGTAAGACATCAAAAATATGTGGTGACTTTTATTTAACAGATATGGAGCGCAGTCTATTCTGATTGGCTTAGGTAGTCAGTGTGTGGCGTTTGGGTCAATCAGCGTCAAATGAGTTGAATGCTCGCTGAATAAAAAAGACGCACCCTTCCTTCCTTCCTTGTGCGATTTGTGAAACAGCTTCTGAGTGGTGCTGAAACCAAACCGAGGCTGCGACGTCATGTAAAACTCAAAACCTCACCCAGAGGAGCGAGAGCGGGCGGCGATAGAGACGTAGACAGATTGGAGCGACGGGGAGGGACGCAGTGAGTATCTTGGAATATTCTTTTAATGCAACTTTTGTCTCGATATGGAGCGGTGGGGGTTTAATTGAACCTCGGCGACAGATTGGTATCGATGCTTACTTCGGGTTCGTCCACGACGTGCTGCAGATTTGCAGATTGTGCGAAGGAACAAATGACCGGTTCTGAAACGCATACCACACGGTTTGCGGAAGAGTAGGTCAAATGTCTAGAATATGGCGGAACGTGAGCGAAACAACTCAACACCCAATATTTTACTGGGTCATTGTGGCTATATTTTCTTAGCCCACTTCGTTGTGCCGCGCGGGGTTGCGTGCATTGGTAGGCTGTTCGATTGTTGACCCTCAGTTGGACCGTGCGAGGTTTTTAAGCAACTGTACGAAATGGCGTTTTGTTATATTCAGCCTGTGGCAATGTGGAAGTTGGAGCGGAAAAGGAAAAAAGTTCGAAGGCTTTATTGTTCAAAAATGCGAATTCTGCGACGTGACCAGCTTTCAGTCGCATCGGTATTGATGCGAAAGGCCCCAGTACCCACTCTTAGTTGTGTCACAGGCAGTACCGAGACCATGACTCTGTGCAATTAAACGTTTTGTTTATTTGCAACCACAGCACTCACTTTGGTTGTGATGTATCTGACAACGTGCCCCGCCTAGTTCAAGACTGTCGTGCGATGTAACTGTTAAAGATCCGTTTTCTTCTTGAAGGAAATGGGCCAGATAGCTTTTGATTGCAGCCATTAGATTGAACTACAATGCCAGAAGCAGATCAAAGTTTGCAGTAGTCCTACTACTCGACGTCTGTGCGGCCTTGCTTGTCTTTTAAGGTTGGGAAGTTGACGCAGTAACTGATGACATGCCAACAGATCAACAATATCTGGCTGGAAACTTTTCAAATGGAGATGCCTTTAATAAGAGTCTTTTTAAACAGATGTTTCCATTATTGATCTAATCTTATCTCTGTATTGTATGATGGTTGCAATATTTTCCTGAAGCTACATGTCAGATACTTTAAGTTCATGCTACAAGAATGTGGAAATCTGTTTGGCCATATATTATTGTAAGAGAAGGGACACACTGATGTAAAAATGCTCACCTTTCTTTTCTGCTTCTTTCTGTTTGTTGCCTCTACCAAAGTTGTTAAATACCTGTAAGTTTCTGATGAATTTGCTTCCATTACATTGACAACATAATGCCAGTTACTCTGATCTACGGACAGGTTCATGACATAAATTCTCGTTACATTATAGGCTACATGATTCATTTAATTGTGGCCTGTTCATTCTTTAGTGTTTCGACGGCTTACTGGGGAAATAATTAGTGCTGTGCAAACATGCTCATCCTCTACGCATAAACGGAAATGTTTCTTTTCCCATTGGTTTCCTTGGATAGGGGGCAGATGGGTATTCCTTTTGTTGCCCATTAGATGTTGGTGTTGAACCAAGACAATGGCATTGCTGGTCACACTCTTCCCTGATAAGTTTTATTTGCGGTTGTATGAAAGTACACTGCCACTTCTCCCTCATGATATCTTCATGCTGTCTCAGATCCAGCTCTGTCTCAGTGTGCTTGGTGTCCTTGTCGTGGCTGTACCGCCCCCTGATAGGCTACATCTCGCGACAGGTCTCGTCTTGCTCATTTTCCCATGATTCTCAGCCCAAGTGGGCTCAGAGGAAGAGGTTCTGTTTATCGCGACTCTGAGGAATGAGGAAGAGGGAAGTTTTTTTTTTTTTCTTTTCCATTTGCATTCAAATTCAGTAAATAAACAACGGAACAGAGAGCTGTTTGCATTTAGTTTTATTCTGTGGCTGCGAGGAGCTTTGTCGACGGCTGGAAAGGTGTTTGAAATTAATTTCTCCGCCTTTATTATTCCACAGTCCTGTTGCAATGAATAATGCTTCTCTAACAGAGGGAGTGGAGGCCCACAGTGTGATAACAGCACGGATGTAATGCATCTACAGCATAGTCAGCCCCTGGGTTCCTTCTGTCTTCTGTATTTACTTATTCTTGGAGGTTCCGGTGCCGTTTGTTTTTTTTTACGCTGAGCTGGAGATGTTCTCCTTTATTTAGAAGGTGCCGTCACTGCAACTGTTGGATCTAAACGGTGAAGGATACTGTGCTGGTCGTCTCATTGGTGCCCTGTTTACGAGTGGCGATGGCCAACTTTTCTTTAACTTTCTACTTTAACGGTTGCCTGTATTTACTGTTGGCTACAACAGAGTTAGACCTAAAGGTTCTGTGGATGAAGGCTGGGCTGGATTGTGGTGCTTTCTCACATAGTTCACTCACTCAAATTCATTTCCCAATTGTTGCTTCACATTGCCCAAGACAAAGAAAAACAATTGTCCTCAAATAAGCAGATTAAAATGCTTTTCAGGTTAGACTAATTTATTGTTAAACTTCACTGGTATGCTAACTTCCTCTGTCTGTGCAGAATTACGGCTGCTAAAAAGACTACAATTGAATTTGATTATGATAGCAGACGGCCTAATCTTCACAAAATGATGTAGCCAAGAATCAGCTGTTTCCCTGGTTTTTTTTAAATTTTTTAAGTTGATTTTCAATCTACAGTATGATAGGCTACACAGTCACCTGTAAAAGGAATAGATTCAAAGAGTACTAACGTTTCCCAAGCACTTCTCAGTCCTATAGTATTTACAGCAGCTATGTAGGGACATGGTGAGGTATAGTTAACTTCTTATATTACTGAACTGGAATCTGGTGTACTCTTGAAATTCTGAAAGAAATGACAAATTGACAAATTGGCTCTATGACTAGGAGTCCACATTTGCAGACATTTTGCTTCGTCCTACCAGGGGTTGGTGGGTTTAGGTTGGACAGGGGTTCCACGTCACTGCTGCATCATCTTCTGTCACCACTGTGCTGGTTTCCCATTGACTACTGGTCTATTATCTCTACTGCTGGTCCACTATCTTTGCTACTGGTGTAATGTCTTTGCTACTGGTGCAATGTCTCTGCTACTTGACTACTGTCTCTGCTACTGCTATACTATCTTTGCTACTGGTCTACTGTATCTGGTACTGGTCTACGGTCGCTGCTGCTGGTCTAATGTGTCCTTTGATAGTTTCTAGCTCTCATGTAGTACTGGTGCCCTGGGAGAGTAGCTTAATCTTTAGTAATAATTTGGAAATGAAGTGTAGAAAATTGTGCTAAGGTGCCAAAAGCATAAGTTTTATGGGCCTTAAGAGTCTCGGTACTCAATAACGTACGTTCCCTGGTGGTTATTTTTGTTGTAGAACAAACCCAGGGGTTCAGTCAAAAGGCAAATTGTCACTCGCAAAGCATTTCACGGTGAGCACAATGGGAAGATTGGCAGCTTTAATTGGTCGAGTGTTCTTGACATGTTCCAGAATCCTAATTCCCACCAGCTTCGTTTTTGAGAAGTGTGCTTTCGCCCTTTGAATGCGCCCCAGGTCTCCTGCCCTGTCTTGACCTGCCTTAACATGGCTCGGCTCGAACGTCAGGCGTCCATCTGGTGGGATTGCCACACCCAAACGGACTGCCCCATGTAAACATCTTATTTACGCTCACAAGCTTTATATGTGTCCCATCGTGCCACACACCTTTCCATTTACCTGGTTGCTGGGGCCCACCAATCTTTTATATTTTTTAACAATAAACCAGGTAAAATGCAGCTGCAGTGTAGAAGTCATCAAAGCACTGCACTACCTACATATGATCTTTCTAATGTGAGAAGTTGGTCTTCATGATGGAATCCTCTGGTTCGCTGGCTTTACTCAATTGTTATGAAGTCAAAAAGCCTTTTTGATCACCACTTACAACAAGGTATGCGTGTTGAGTTTTTAAGAAGTAAAATAAATGGCAAAAAATACACCCTTAGGCAAGAAAGCAGGAATTTCCTCTTCTCAGAAAAAGGTGCCTGTTGGTGGGTCTCAGTAGTTGCCAGTTAGATGGCCTAAGTGTCAGGACAGAGGATAAATCTTTAAAAAAAAATTTTTTAAAAAGTCACGCCTCAAACTTTCAAATGAGGCCTGCTAATGGTGTACCTATGGCTGGGATAGGGTAGTAGTGAAACCTATGACTCTGTATATGATCTCTTTTTGGCTATGAATAATATTATTGGTTCATGCTAAAAAAATCCTGAAAGTTAGACAGTCAAGTAAAACTGTTCTTTTTTAAGTGCTGATGAACTAATCAAATATTATACAAGTAATTTAGCAAAAATTTAATGAGGTGCATGCATGGTGAATATTGCATTGAACATTTCTAAGTCCATGCACGTGCCTTTTTCCTTTCAAAATGTTGAAGTGTTCCATGCTTTTGGTGAAACTGGGTGGGGGTGGGGGTGGGGGGGGGGGGGGGGGGGAAATGAGACAGAACCCCCGGCCTTGGTTCACTTCCTCCTTGCACCGTCGACAGCGGTGAAAAACACGGTCACCTGTGACCACTTCCTTCCCCCCGTTGCCACGTGGCCTCCATTTTGAAACCTCTTCTTTTTTTTTTTTTCCCCCTCTCTTTCGGAACATCTTTTGGAGCGGGCTAGCAGTCACGTAATCACTCCTGATTGGTGGCTCCAAAGAAGGTGCTCCAATCAGGACCTGACTTTGACTGGCTGCAACCAGTCACCCGAGCAGCTTCTCTTCTTGGGTTTCTGCCGTGCACGTGAGATCATCCTAATGAAAGCGGGCAGCCATCCTCGTCCAATCACAGAACCGGGGGCTTTGCTGCATTATATGCCAATTGAATAGGTCCCAAAAATCAAAGTGATTTTACTGCAATTCCACGTTTAATTATTGATTATTCACAAATACTGCACCAAGTGCAGTGCGGTGCATCTTGAGCAGTGTCGGATTGATATAATAGAATAAAATGATACGTTCATCCTTGCTTATTCCTAATGACTTTTATAGCTGACATTTCACATCCTATCCATTTAAATTATGACTGTGGCAGTTGGGTAGGGCTGCCAGTTTGTCTCCAGTTGTTTTCTCTCCTGTGCTTAAGCCCCTTGTTCAGCAGGAGGATGTTGACCTTTTTAATCAAGCTGCACGTGAAACGCAACAACCCAATCATCTTCCTTCATAAAGTAGGCCTAATTGCCACTAATTAAGCACAGAATATGATTGACAGAAGAGGCACTAATAGCATTCAGTCTGATGACTTCGAGCTGTGGACGTGTGGCAGTGTATGGAAACGTTATACTGGGGGCCGTTAGTCTTTGTTCGGAGCTGTGGGAAATGCATTGACAACGAGGGCGATTGCATTTAGGCTAACTTGCGCCGAAATTGTTCACGGCATGTGAGGTACACTGAAAAGATTAAGGTGGTGAATGTCTTGTGCAAAGTTCAAATGAAACTTCAAGGTTCTGAACTGATTATATTTGATCGTATGGCACATTCAAGTCAGGCGATGCATGCAGTGATAGTCTGTTCTGTCATTGATGATGATGATGATGATGCCAATGATGATGAAAAGATGCATCTTTCTGCATCTGCAGCGTTGGTTACAACCGACTGGTATCATTTTTCCTTTTGAGTAGGACTTGGAAATGTTTCTTCAGCCATATCCCAGAATTCCTCAAATGGCATTGAAGTGCCATTATCTTGTGCAAATAGTTAGTAATTGCCCCTGCCGAGATTTCCATTTCGCATTGAAATCTGGAACGAGTCGAGTGAGAAGGTTGTCGCACTGAGTCTGCACACCCTTAAATCCCCACTGTCTTTAGAGGCCTGTGAGCTGGAATGTGGCTTTTTTTTTTTTGATTGATCAGGGATGCAATGCACCGAGAGTTTCTCTGCAACTTCACTGTTTAGTCTGTGCTGTGGGTGTTTGCTGAGCCAATGCACAATATTCATAAAGGCTGTCTAATTTTAATTTATGTGTTGTGGATTCTGACAATTTAAATTAAAAAAAAAAAAAGTAATTAACTGATGAAATAAATGAACTTTTATTGTATCAAATAGGCTAATCAGCAATATGAGTTGTGAACAGAGCTATAATTAACTTAGCAGTTGTCCTATACATTTTAGCTGTGTTTGTGAGCTCAGCACAACGGCCCTGCCCATTACACGCATGTAACACGCGTGTAACTGGTGCATTGTTCAGTGAATAAGTCCCTGACCTTAACAAGGTAGGAACCAAGAGTTCAAAAATCTGTCGATTCATCCGTGACCACAGGTAAGCTCTCGGTTGTTTTGGTCACTCACTTTAAATTTGATCTTATGCAGTGTGTGGTCCGCAATGCCGCCTAGCTGATGGAATTTCCCCACCATATAGCTACTGCATGCTTGTTTAAAAAACACACACACAGGTTGGGATGGCCCCGTTTTTCCAGTGGGCATATTTGCACTTATGAACACATCCGTTAAGTTCTCGGTGACGTCCAGCCACCGCTGCTGAAGGACTGTCTTTTCCCCCCCTGCTGATAGATGAGTCTCCTCCAGTGTCGATCCCCGTCCTTGATTGATGTTTGTTTTCTTTTAAATGTTGGTCCACGGCCGTCGTCGTCTTCGCGTGATTCATTGTCTAATGGAGGCTGTGCAGAATGAATGAAGCCTTGTCTGTTTACCGCGCAGGTACAGTTCACTCCGTTGTGCTTTTTTTAGTTGTGTGTGTGAATTTGACGTTACTTCCATTCTCACGTTCTCTCCTTTCTCTGTCCCTCTATGGAGCCGGCCATTTTATTTATATCAAAGCTGCCTTTGATCTCGTAGGTTTTCATTACAACTCTAAATGTATACATCTGATTGTACTAATTAGCAGCTCAGTGCAGATCTCTCTCTAGCTGCTGAGGGAGATGTGCGTTGTTAGGGTTGGAGTGAAAGCCTTACAGCACAGTGGATCTCAGGGATGGGGCTGGGCAGCCCTGATTTATATTTTTAATGTCACAATTAGCCACTGCCTGACCTTGCCATTTGAGTGCCTGCAGAGAGCACTGGAGGATAGCTGTTTAAATAAGTGTTAAATCTCTGAGGGTCACATGGTCAAGGCAGACTGGTTGGCCTAATTATAGGCCAGTTCTTTTCATTGAGCAGTCAACCCAACCAACCTGAACCTGTGACTCTCAAATTGCCAGCCCAGTTCTGTATCTCCCGTGTGTTGTTCTCTCTGTACTAGGGATGGGAAGCACCAGGGACCCCACAACACCATATCATCCTGAAACTTGTCACAATTCTTTTGTGTGCTTTTTTTTTTTTAATTATTTTTTTGTGCATTGCAAACTAATGTTTATTGCGGGATGGCAGTGGTTGTTTTCCACATATTAGTCTGACCCTCATGTGTTGCCAGGGAAACGGCACCTCGTTTGCCAATAATCTTTAAATCTTTTAACTGTTTGCTAAGTTCACGCTGATTTCCCTGTGTTCCTGGTAACGACTGTTTTTGAATCCGTCTCTATGGACTTGTGAACTGTGCTGATCATCGTGTTCATTCCCAGGCAATGGAAGGAAGGAGTGTGGGAGGGATGTGTGGTGATCTTATGTATATTATGCAAGTCTTTCTTCGAGGTGTGTGTGTGTGTGCGCGCGCGCGTGTGCATCAAGATTGGCCCCTTTTCTTCATTGCTTCAGAAATGCAGACTGCACTTCCCTTCTGATCTCTTCAATAATTCAAGCATCCCGGTTTTATTTTGCTCTTTCCAGCAGTTTGTCTGCTTTTTTGGATTTGTGCAAATGGGCCTTTCAGTTTCTGGGAACTCTGACCTCGAGAGTTGCACTCTGAGTTCTGATGCTGAATGGCGCTCCTGCTTCAAGCTGTGTTTTTGACACTTCGAGCTGGTTTTAGCCGGTTCACCGGCTGTCCCCCGGCTGAGCGTCCTATATTCAGCTAGATAACCAGTTTGGCTGCCAGCTTACTCTACAAGCTTTACCAGCTTTATCCAGCTATGACCAGCTAGAGGCCAGCTAGAGACCAGCTTTGACCAGCCACAGACCAGCTATGGCCAGCTATGCTCCTAAACCTGTTTAGAATCCCTGCTGGTCTTGCCTGGATTTTTCAGCATGGTCAGTCTACATTCATGTCCTCCCTGTAGCGTACCGTCTTTGTGAAATCACTCTAAACGGGCTGCTTAAGGGGGCTGAATAGTCAGAGGGAAGATTGAAAACACTTCCATTTATAGCCCCATTTGACCATTATGTTTTGTATTAGGCCTACAGTACGTATTACTTCGCTTTATGAAGAGGCTTGCTGGCTTAGTGCAAGCTCAGTAAGTTATGCGTTTGGTCATCAGCACCTGCAAGCATTTTAAGAAGGAAAAAAAGCATCAAGCTAAGCCATCCATGACAAATGATTTCATTTGTCTCTGCAACGCTGTAGCATGTACCAGAATGCAGTGCAGATGTAAGGATTGTTCGTCCATGGCTGGTTTCATATTCAGTGTCTTTGTCGCAAGAAAAGGCTCTGTGTAAGGGGGTTGAGATGGGGCGGCCATCTTGGTGTGTTGCATTAAAAGTACTTCCTGGATCTCCAATTGTGTAATATAAGACTGGGGAAGAGTTCACAGCCTTTTTTCTTATTGTACTGTTTTTTGATTTGGGCTACCAATGGCTTTTTGTACAACATGCACCCTTTCATACATAGAGGTCTGATGACATTATATTACATAATATTTATTTCACATTGTGGTAGGGAAATAATGGCTCTTTGAAAAAATTATTTTCTTTTTGATGTACGCAGCACTATTTTCTGACATCTGTGCCGTCTCTGTTTTCCAAGTAATTTTGTGTGTTGGCGCATTTAAAAAATGTACTTTTTAAGAGCATGAAACCCAGAAACGGTTTATCATTTGGACATGTACGGTGCAACGTCCTTATAGAGAACGGCACCCATTTTGCATTCATCCTTTACGCTTACAGTGGTGTATTAAAATTAGTGAAATGAGGGACATGTTTGAAATGTCTTCCAGGTATATTTTATTCACATATCTGTGAACGAAGCCATCCTTGTGTCTAAATTTGCTTTTAAAGAAATTGATTAGCTAATGCACTGTACAGTAAAACTGCCCAAATAGCTTTTCCCTCCATTTTTAGTTTTTTTGGGAGCAGATTTCAAACTGTCTTTTATTAGCTCATTTTGTGTTGAAGTTTTGACTTGACCGAAAAAATAAAAGAACCTGCTTTATTTCCTGTGGAGAATTTAGAGATTCCATCCCCCGGATTTTCACCACTATGTCCAGGTTATTATTTCATCCGATATTCTGACAAGTGGGTTCCACTGTATTTATAAATAAGCCAGCTGGGACAATCGATCAACGGTACGCACAGGATGTCAAACTAGCTTCCCAGGGCTCGTATTCAAATCTTTCATGGAGCTGTGTAGTGAGGATGCTGTCCTTGACAATGGCTTTATTTCTTAAAGAAACTTTGAAGCGGCCTAGTTTGGCCAAGAGCGATGAAATTCGGGCGGATGGAGATGTCCGGGCTCTGTTCTAACGTTGTGGTTAATGACCCCGATCAAATGAGGAACCGACAGCTTCTTAAATGTTGTTTTTTGATCATTATTTTGCAGTGAATGCATTTCATCTCGGGCTCTTGACTTTATGCTCTTTTTTTTTTTTTTTTTAAGGGATGCCAGGGTCTTAGCATGGCATTCCTGGCACTGGGTTTATCCACAGGATCGCACCCCCCCGAGACTCTGTAGGAAACGAGATGGCAAGAAACCTCCAAACACGGGTGGGCAGGCAGTTTAGCCTCTTCAACCGCTTTGTCGTCTGTTTAAAGGGGAACTTCACCCTAAAATATGCATGTATTTTTTTATTTTTAATCAGGCTGTACTTTGGTGATAAGGTCATGAAATTTCCACATTTTAAATATAGTGATATTAATCTGGAAAGGATCTTTCGTTATGCATCAGTGCAGCAACCACACCCGGCCTGAAGAGCATGTTAATTACAAACAAGAAACTCAAATGTTCGCAACTCCTCCCGTAGTTTTCTTAGGGCGCGCAGTGGGTGGGGAAAGGGAGATGATTGACAGCTCTGCTCACGGTCTGCCAAGAACTGCGCGGTGACCCCTGGACGACCCGCCGAAACCTCTCGGGGGTACACTGCGGCATTTAGCAACATCCGGAGAATCTGCCCCGTCCTCCCCAGAGAGGCCGCTCAGATACTGGCCCGAGTGTAACGAGTTGGAGATTTGCCCGAGCTGGGATTTGAACCCGGAGCCTCTCAGATCGCCCCTGTGCTAAGCTTGATGTTGCTAGCGACGTTGTTAGCGACGACGCTACAAGGCCTTCGCTTTACTGCAGCTGGCTGTGCTGAACTAGCGGACTAGCCGAGCTACTTCGCTTTACTGCAGCTGGCTGTGCTGAACTAGCGGACTAGCCAAGCTACTTCGCTTTACTGCAGCTGGCTGTGCTGAACTAGCGGACTAGCCGAGCTACTTCGCTTTACTGCAGCTGGCTGTGCTGAACTAGCGGACTAGCCGAGCTACTTCGCTTTACTGCAGCTGGCTGTGCTGAACTAGCGGACTAGCCAAGCTACTTCGCTTTACTGCAGCTGGCTGTGCTGAACTAGCGGACTAGCCGAGCTACACCCGCTACGCAAGCCCCTGGCGGCTGTGGCGGTGCCTCGCTGGCTGGCACTCTGACCACACTGCCACAGGTCCAGAGTTCCACGGCACACCTGGTCTGCACCTTGTTAAAAAACCACACGTCACGCCATCCCCCACACCACCGGCTCACCGTGGTCCCGGAGGCACAAAGAAGCTCCTATAAAATAATATTATTATCATTATCATTATCATTATCATTATCATTATTATTATTATTATTAATAATAATAATAATTTTTACATTAAAAAAAAATGTTTTTGGTTTGCCTTTGATGCTTTTTTTGTTTGTCAGGAAATTGTCTGCTCATAATTACTTCAATAAAGTCATTTAATGACACCGTTAATTCCAAGCGTAGAGAACGTTATTTTGTGCAGTTTATGTATCTGCTGTCACCGCACAGTAAAAGTAATTTATATTTGGTGCTGTTTAAGCAGAATTTGTTAGGCAACTTCTTTTCATTATCTGTAATTTGAATTTGTTTAATTAATCATTGTGATTTGAGTTCCACTTTCCTGCTGCTTTCCGCGCCCTTAATTAAGATTTCCCAGCGGATCTGCCTACATAAACATTCCCCCGGCACATCGGCGTTCGCACTGTCTTAGCGCGATTCTTCCGCTGACTCTTTTGAACAATGGAAGCTGAACCGGACAAAACTGAGCTGCGTGTTCAAGGAAGCGGATGGCAGCAATGGAAAAAACTTTTCGGTTGCTCTGGCGGTTGGAAAGCCATGTTCCGTGGACAGCTCTGTGGTCCCATTATCGCAGGATTCTGCGTTTTAAAGAATTTGCATTTAAAAAAAAAAAGAGACAAGTTACGGGGGGAGAATACACTACGTTCTGCGAACGTCGATATTCTCGAGGTCTCTATCGGAACGCAGGTGAATTGGTGTAAAACGCAGCTTTTTGAAATGTCCTGCGCTCCAAAGCCGCAGCGCTCCGCGGGCTAGCAGGACCACTGCGTCTGCAGCCACACCCACAGCCAGGCAGGCGACAGCGGAGGTCGGCCACCCCTGGGGTTGGGAGAGATCCCGTGATGCTGATGAATGTGTACCCCTGAACCGAGCCTGGAATTCCAGGCCATTACGGATTTATTTTTCCCCGAAACCAGATGTCTTTTTTTTTTTTTTTTTTTTTTTTTTTTTTTTTTTTTTGCTTCATGCCATAAAGCAGTCTTACGTTTGGTGTTGTCCTGAATAATAGCCCTGCTGCAAAAACAGCCTTGTGCTGTCCTTTTATTAAGGATTGTGTTGTGCTTTTTAGTTCATTTTTTTTTTAAAAGTATCCCGCTCTGTGAAAGTACTCTTAAAAGAGATGATGGGCAGGCTGATTAGAGCTTGCTTTTGTTGGGTATTACCATGTCTGGTTTTTGGTTGTGGGTTTTAATGTCAGTAATAGTCTACTGTGTACTCCTCATACCTTATCAGACTTGAGAACAGAAGAGAGGGACCAGGTTGGAGAAGGTGGAAAATTTTCGAGTTTGAGTTGCTTTATTAACTTCTGATTTCTACCCCACACTGTCACTGCACAAGCAAACGAAGAAAGCTCTATGGTGCTATATGTAGCTGTATGGTTCTTCTCCAATGAGAGCCAGGGTCTGATGAGCACACGTGTCCTGCACCAGTGACCTTTACGCTGCTGTCATTGGACCAGCCCCTGAGGAACAGCGCTTGGGAAGGAAATGTCACTCACGCGCACGCATGCACAGACACGCACACGCAACGGCTAATCTTTCTGCTGAAACACTGCCATTCTGCGCAGATAAGGAGCAGGGACTCATCGCCCTCAGGCACTGAATTTGTCATTTGAAAAGCAGTTTTTTTTTTTTTTAACCCTTTAAGGCGTGAGATCGCAAATGGCGATTAGAGTGTTATTATCTGAACATTCTAATGCTGATGTCACAATCACTGCTGGCAACTGAAAGCAGTGGAGTTAGGGTCTTAGGGACTTAGGGTTTTGGGAAAAAAAACATTCCTGGAGAAAAAAAAACCTACTCTTCAAAGGGTTGAACACAGTACAAAGTTCTATCAAAGTAGATTCTATTTAAACTTCCGTTTGCTTTTCCACTGGTGTTCATTCCCCATGGCTTGATGTCTGCCTGTACAGATCTCTCTCATGACGGGTCACATCACGACCTCCAGACATGTTCGTCCTAATAAGAGCAGTTGTGCCGAAGAAGCTAGCAGAGTGGCTTGCTTTGAGACTTTGTGTGTTGTCGTAGTGGTTAAGGTTTAAAATAGAAGGGGATGGACTTCAGTAATTTCTTCATGCTGAACTTCTTCGTGCTGTGTAACGGCTTTCCAGGTAAGGTACTGTAGTAGACACCTTTGGGTTGTTCAAGTCCAGGCTTGACACAGTGCTGAGTATTCTGTATGCAACAGGCAAATGTCATACCCAGACAGACTAATGACCTGTTCTCGTCATAGTATGTTCTTCACACCAGCTGGGGCTCCACCACTAGCCCGTATGTACCAGGCGTTTGAGACAAGATACTGAGCTCAGACCAGAAAGCGACAAGCTTGAGTCCCAACCAAAAGCACATCTGTTCTGTCTTTGAGCATTGAGGGCACGACTCCAGCCTAGTTTGACCTGGCTGTTAAACGTTCCCCTAGTATTTAAGGACACCCTCTGCTTAAGCATGCCCTTAATTCTATGTGTAAAGAGACGAGGTAATGGCCTGGAGGCCTGCATCAGCACCTGAGTCATGTGTACGCTCACTGGGCTGGGCTGGGCTGGGCTGAGCCTCGAGTGGGTGAGCTACATCATTCCCTGGCTGTTTTTCTGCTCCAACAACAGGGTTAATACCACAGAGTCAGACAAGCAAAGCAGTTCAGGTTACACACCCTCCCCCCCCAGGCCACAGGCTTCAGCTCTCCGTGTGTTAGACCGGCGGTGATGCAAGACTGCAGTGAGGTAGGGAGATGGGCAGGCTGCATGTTTGCCACTTGGGCTTTCACGTCTGTGTTTGTTCATGCCTTGGCTTTTGTGTTTCGCTATGACCTTTTAAAACCAGTTGTTCCCAAAATTTTCTCAGCCTGTGGACCGGGAGTTTTGAGTCTCTGTCTCTTGGGGGACGACGGTGTCGTGCATTTTGGACACCGTGGCCATGTTGCTGGGAACTGGTGCTGCTCAACAGACCGGTGTTTGGAAACCATGACTTTAAGCCATGTTGGGGAGGAGACCTAGTTTGGTTCGGTCATGGTATTTTTCTAAAATAAAAATCCTGCAGACATTCTACCCCTCCAGAATATTTGAGCTACCCCACTGAAGCAGTGCCCCCCCAAGCCCAGGGTTTGGTAGCCCCATAGTCCCTCTCCCCTGTCTTGAGCAGCTTAAAGACTCGTTCTACTGAAGGAAACTTGGCACTAATGCTGCTCGTACGTGGATGTAGGCCTGCTGGGATTACACTCGGGAGGAAATGAGTCTTCTCTCTGCTCATTAAACTCGAGGTGATAATCACACATCTCCGCTCCATCATTGGAAGATTTAATGGAATTTGATCAATGGAGTGGATCACAAAAGCAAATACACACACACGCATGCGCGCACACACTCTCTCTCTTTTTCTTTCTCTCACACACACACACACACACATCTTCACACACAGACCATCTTCAGACCGTTCTCCATGGACACCTTCAACATTTGCACACACATACACCTCAGCACACCAGACTCTCGCGCTGCTCCAGCTATAGGAGCAGGGAGACCGCCTTTGTTTGAGCTCCCGTCTGATCGCAACCATTGGGCCTTCTCTGCCCACCACCAGCCCCCCAACATCAAGATAAAGACCTCCTTTCCCTGTTCCATCTCATCACAACCAGTGGGCCCTTTCTACCCTCTACCTACCCCCCCCCCCCCCCCCCCCCCCCCTTCGCTGTGAAATGCTGACGAGGAGCTCGTCTAACTTGCCTGTGACGGCTTTCCTGGTCTGATTTCAGTTTGTACGCGCGACACGTTTATTTCTCCTGCAGCTCGAGCTCTGTGACTTCCTGCTTCATGTAACTGTCTGCAGAAGTCCTGTGCTTGTGTGTGAAACGGGGGAGGGGGGCATCTGGACCTCACATCTGGTCCGGACATCTGTTGGCCCCAAGCTGGCGGGGGGGGGGGGGGGGGGAGGAGAAGTGTACTTTCTGCTGTTACTTTTTCTCCCCGGAGTTTGTTTTGAGTGGCCGAACGGCAGGTTTCTCTGTTCAAGGGTAAAGCAAATTTCAACAAGCGTTAAGCCCGAGTTCCCCTCTCCTCCGGGCTTGGTTTATTGATCGTCTCGATCGTAGCTCAAGCCCCCGTCTGCATTTCTCACATTTTCGTGACTTCCGCTCGCCACAGCGGTTCTCACACCAAATGGCGCGGTGCGGCTTCGGGGGGGGTCTTGGTGTTCGGAGGATGCGGTTGCAAACGTACGCCACATGTTTAGCGCTGCAAAAAAAGGAGTGTGGTCGTGAGAAAAAAGGTGCGTCGTGGAACTTGAAGAGCTCGCTCGCTGTCTGGCAAAAACCGATGTTACCAAAAGAAGTCCTCACCACCGCCAGCTATTTCGTCTTATGTCAGTGTTTCTACGTTTTTGTAGTTGCAGTTGGCTGGCTAGCAGGGTGACAAATATACCCTTTAATTAGATGGTAATGCAAGCCAAGTTGCACACCAATTACGGAAGATGTATGCATAGAATTTGTAATGTATTGAAAACAAATGCTAATGCATATGTACATTTACGATGAATAACAAAGAACTTTCAGTTTTGCTCCTGTTTGAGCACCAAGCTTCATAATGATGATAAATCCTAATTTTCCTCTGAACCTCCAATATAAAGTGTTCTCAGTTTGTCAGTCAGTAGGAGTACCAATCAAGTTATTTGTAATTTATTGAATAAACTTTGTTTTATATTTTGGCAACTTTTGCCCACTTGCCAAACTTCCTGAAACAGGCGTGGTGTCGAAATAGGTGTGGTCTGTCCAGCTGGATGCTCCACTTCGCAAGCCTCTAAACATTCCATTTTGTAATAAACCACAGGAAGTTACATGCACTGCAATTTTGGAAGGTTTGGAGGTGCAACAGACCTCAGTAGAACAGAAGAGTGTCCGCTTGAAATTAGCCAAAGAATGATATCATCCACCATCCTCTTCATAGTAATACACTTCAAAATGTAAACATTCTCCTTACTGATTACGCACAGTAAAAATATGTGAATGTTCAGCACTCTCCAAGAAATGATGTTTCACCCATGCTTTGCGGAGTCTTCAGTTGCCGTACTCCCTGAGGTTGACACAATGCACCTGAAGATATTGCTGTTCTATGAGAACGAACGAACGATCAGTGCTTCCCTTTTTACAGGGCAGTTGATAAAATCATATTTACCATGTTGATTGATTTCTTGGTTTGTTAGGGGAGAAAGCGCAGATTATGTTTGCGGCAGAACGAACCCTCAAGTAAGACCCTCTTTCACCCCTAAGAACATCCCACTGGAAACTGCTGAGCTCATCGAGCTTTAGCCTGCACTTCCCTGTGACAGGCTGAGGCATGAAGCCCAAACCGCCTGACCCGCTAAATAAGCCGTACACATTGAAACGCTTTCCCCAGCGAAGCTGTGAATACTTCAGAGTCATTCCTGTCTCTGCTGTCATGTTTGTTAATGGAAAGGCTGTGCTCGTCTGGGGGTTGCCTTGCGAACCCCGAACACGTTCTCCATTATCTTGGTCCTGGAGGAGGCGAGAGACTGAGCTGTGTGAGTGGGTCCTTCAGGCTCCGGCCTTCCGCTCCACGTGCTCTACTCCGTATTCCTGTAGCAAAGGCGCAAGCAGCCATTACGGGGTCAATACCTATAAACGAGTCCCACTGCCTGGCGTGCATTCTAAAATCCAGCAGTGCACTCATGTCAAGGTGCATTTTTTTGTATTTGTTTTGTTTTTGTGAAATGGATTCTGTTCAGATGGTGTTACATCCAGCTGATGGGGCTGCCTGAAATCCAAAAGGGCCTCCTTTTTTATTTTACCTGTTTTTACTTAATACTATACTTCCTCACCACCGCCACCGCCCCCACCCCCCAGTCTCATCTACCGTAATGATTCCTGAGGCAGTGCCATGCATGAATGGATCCTGATGTCCATTTTCATAGTACAGCATACCTTATTTTCTCTCTCTCATCATAAAAAAAACGGTTCTCCCTTCCTGTGAAATTGAATTCCTCACGTCTTTACTACCCTGGCACCAGACAGGCTTTATGTTTCAGGCCTCGAGTTTTGTCATTTTTAGGGCAAGGCCCCCCTTCGGCCTTGGCAAAGCCAAAGTTTATGAGGCCAAAATCAAATTGGACGTGAGGGCATCAAGGCCAAGAAGCACATTGCATGAATGGGATACTGTAGGGGCTTTTTTTTACAGTCTGCGGTCGAAAGAGAAAGAAGCGTGCCATGCAGTGGGGGGGGGGGGGGGTGACTGTTTAAACTGCATGGTAGGCACAGTCATAGGCAGGGTCTGATTCAGTTAACAGACCGTTACCTCAAGGATGAGAGTATCTTTATGTGTTGAATAGACACGATAGTTTGAACACATTTTATATGGCGGAGTAGAACTGCATTTGTCAGCGCTACAGTATGTTATGGAATATTGCCTCTGTGAAGCTGCCAACATTGATTTCCACTTGAACATTTAGTTATTCCTCGTATTCCAGGCCTTAGATCTCAGTTCAGACCTTGTTACTTGCTAAATTGATGATGTAGTAGTGATGGTGGAGTGTAAGCATTCTTTACCTTTCCTTAGTTTAGGACTTCCTTGAGCAAGTAAATTGAGAGGTTTTTTTTTGTCCAGCCGTTCTGAGGCCTTGATTGTTGGCCTCATTGCTGGAGGAGGCTAAATGAATAAGATTAGTTTCTGTGGAATTGCCCAAAAAATGTATCCATTTTGCAAGTGTTCTTAAGGCCTCTGTTCTAACTGCAGTCTCAGGTTTCTTACCCGTTGACCTAATATGTGTCATACGTGGGAAGTGATTCACTGCATTACATTGATTGGGTAACGTCCTGGATCACACCCCTGTCCTAACTGTGTGATGACATCACTGTTATTTCACGTTCCTCTAATGATCCTCGTGACCAATGGTGTAATCTGCTCTAACCTTAGACCATCATGCAGCCCCACCCAATTCAAACCTGCACTGGCGTCGTGTAGCAATGCCGCGGTTTAGGGGTGTCAAATTCATGTCTCGTCCGTGCACTGCTCGATGACAGGATTCTCGGGCTGTTGTCTCTAAAGGTCGTCATTCATTTACCGTTGTTATAATTGAGAGTTTGTTGGATTTTAGCTTGAGGGGGGTGGGGGTGGGCGGGGGGGGGGGGGGGGCTAATGTAATCAAGGCTGTGCATCTGAATATGAACTGAAAGGAAAGTGTGTAAGGTGTGCTGGAGATGCACCAGGTCAGCAGCTTGTATTCGGCTGATTTATACACACGCTTTTTCCGTCCAAGTGAACGCTTTCCCCGAGTTTCATTTTTGTAATGGAGCCACCTACGCAACTTTTTAAGCTGGGGTTGTGCATTTGCCATTTAAATGTGTTAAACAAATAACTCGGTAAATGTTTTTAGTGTTTATATATATATATTTAAGGTTCATTGGATTACTCTGGCCATTTTACAAGGTACAACACTTAAAGCCCATTCTGGGGGGTTGTGCTGTTGTAAAGTTAACCCCCAGCCTCTTTGGAGTTACTTGATGCGTGTGAGTGTGTGTGTGAATGTGTTTGTCTAATAGAAGGAATCATTCTACCTGAGGATGACATTTAGCAGAATAGAGAGCAATTTAAGTACAATATTTCTTGCATATTTTAATTTCTGTCATGCACATTTTACCCCTGGTATTTTCAAAACACACACACACACACACACACACACCACACACACACGCATTTCAGATATTGGCCCATCAGCCTTCCTGCTGGATTAAATATGTACATTAGCCTTAAAATATCCATATCCATCCACTGCTAATCATCTACTTCCATTAATAGCTGCATCATTCTGCATCAGATGAAAATCCTTCAGGATAAAGACTTGCGCTGTTGTACCAGTAAGATCTACAATTGCTCTTTAATTGTCTAATCGGTTGCATTCTGAAGTCCACTGACTACTGCTCTTAAGAGTGCCTTCCATGAGAACCGAAGCCTGGGTCAGACTTTTCCCCTAGGTCACAGGTTCAGACTTTTCCCCTAGGTCACAGGTTCAAACTTTTCCTAGGTCACATGTTCTGGTTTACGTAAGCCAGTGCATTTATTTGAATAGTTTTTTTTCCCCCCTGATAGCTGGAGTCGTGGTGTAACGTGATGCCCTTTTTATAGTACCCTGCACCGCACCGCCGGCCTCTCCCATGACAGACGAGAAGGCTGGGGAGTGAGCTGTTCCCTTCTGCACACAAAACGGGGGGGGGGGGGGGGGGGGTGGCGAGGAGGGGTGGAGGGGTGACTGCGGGGGATCAGGGAGGAGCTCATGGGTCATGTTCACAGGGCACAGCTCTGAGCACTAAGAGGAGACTGAGTCAGTTAGCAACAAACCCGCCCCTTTTTTCTTAAGTTTCTAAGCCTGACTAACTGACTAAAGCAGAAGGCTTTAGAGAGCACTCCTGGGGAGGGAGAAGCTGTGCTTCAGGGACACGCTGCAGTACGGTGGCTCTGGGTGGCACTGGGTGGCACAGGACAGTAGGGTGGCACTGGGTGGCACAGGACAGTAGGGTGGCACTGGGTGGCACAGGACAGTACTGGGGCACTGGGTGGCACAGGACAGTACTGGGGCACTGGGTGGCACAGGACAGTAGGGTGGCACAACGGTTAGCGCCGCTGGTTCTGGGCTTGAGTCCCAGCCGGACCCGCTCTGTGTGCAGTTAGCCCCGTGTTCATGTGGGTTTCTACGGGCACTCCGGTTTCCTCCCACACCGAAAGATATGCATACTGTGCATATACATATTAGGTACACTCCTGCCATTGTCCTTGACCAAGGCACTGGCCTCAGAACTGGAGTCGGTCCCCGGGCGCTGCACTGCGGCTGCCCACTGCTCCTACTACCTGGGATGGGTTAAATGCAGAGGACGAATTACCCCACAGGGTTTCAGTAAAGCATATCTAATCTAATCGCTTTTGGGGCGGAGCCTCTGTTCCCCATCTCAGCATCTCTGTGGGGAAGCATTACAAGCCCCGCCCCCTGTCCTTGGGGTCCCACTACCACTATTGGCTGGTAATGGTAGTCAGGTTGTAATTTGAAACTGGCGCTGTAAAAAAATAAATAAATAAATAAATAAATTTTTTTGCAGCTGTTACACCTGGAATGAAACTACTGTGATTCATTAACCCCTCCTACAGTCACCTACAAACAACGATCATTATAGGGAGCTGTTTTTTTTTTTTTTTTTACTCGTCTGGATAAACGGGAAAAATTAATCTCTGAATGTCAGGTGCTAAGGTGTCTTGGAACCTGCATGTCATTTGGCTGGAGGTGACGTCCTGCCCGCTGGGTATTTCTCATCTCTCGCTCTGTCCCTCTCCGGTGAAGCTGCAGCCTAATTGGCTCTTATGTTCTGAAGAGCGAGCGCAGAACAAGAGGAGGGTCCATTTCAGAGTGACGCTTTGGGGATGGTAAAATAGCCTGGTTTATGCTGCTGCAGTGTAGTAAATGCGGTACGAACTACGAAGCGGAGGGCGCACGTGGTCGGGTTAGAACGTTTGTTTTCAGTAGGTTTCGGATCGCGTTATCCGACGTGACGTTTTGGTTAAGAACGTGGTCCGCGGAAATCGATATTTTCGACACGTTGAAAGGGAGCGCAGAGTAAGTTTTGCGGAGGGGCATTCTGAACGATTGGCACGAAATAGCGATTTCAAACCGCACCGTTATGTCTCTGTGGAACTGCGTAAAACCTTGTCGCGTGCACTCCTGAAATGATCGCTGCATCCTCCAGGCTAAATCTAAGCAGCTGCACATTCTTTCTCAGTGAGATTACCGCTCATTTACTCTGGATTCAGCTCTTTGACTGTTTATTGTATTGTACCACGTGTCTCCAGCGCCTTCGTCATTTTCCGAATATCTGTGTATTGAAGCTGGCCAAGTGTTTAGTGAATGTTTTAAATTGACACCGGCCAGTTTTGTGTGCGTTGAAGGATATTTTAGATTCTTACAGAGGTTAATGACAACCTCCTGGCTTCTCAATGCTGGATATTATGTAATTTAGAGTGTGATCTAAAGCATTAAAATATACTTTAAATAACCCCAAAGCTGCTTTTGTACAGCAATGCTGTTTCCAGAAGCTAGACATGGGGACCTTATTTTATTGACTGTACACATTTAGCCTTTATCTTCCAGAAACAATATAACCATCCATTCATAACAAAAAAATTTAAAAAAATCATGGAAAACTTTTCAACTCACAGAAACAAAAAACATAGAACTACTTTTTCTTGAAGTCGAATTGTGACTTCAGGCAAAATAAAATGGAGTTGGTTTTAATTTTATGACCTCTATGGGTCATCAGGCTGTTGCATAGTGATGTGCATGACATGTTCAGCCCTGAGTCACCGTGTGGGAGTACAGTGCAGTTGAGGGTCAGAAATGAATTTTTTGGCTTTTCTGCCAAGGGGACTGTAAATGAGAAAAGAAAAAACTACCAGGCAATAATTTTCTTCTTTTTTTTAATTTATTTTTTTAATTACATCAGCATTAGAATGTCCAGTTACGAATACTCTAATCACATGTTTGTGACCTCACACCTTAAAGGGGTTCAAAGGTCATCCACTGCCTGGGCTGTAATTACTGCTGTGGAGTGTGACCTTTTCCAGGCAGGCAGGCTGATCGCAAATCCCATCGCTGTCATCTGGCTTCTGGTTGACCTCAGTCTCTGTGGGGTCACCTGTGATAGAATTTCACATTTTTTGCTTTAGCAAGAAACTTTTTTAATATATTTTTTTGTTTTCAAATCGATGTTGTAGGCTTTACAGTCGTAGTAGACAAATGCGAATCCAGTTTTGCTGGTGCCTGTTGAGAATGAACATGGAAATAAATGAAATAAGGCCTCGTGTTGGCACTTCCTGTTGGGTTCAGTCTTGCTCCCTTTGGAGTAAAAACCAAAAGGGTTTTATTACAAAAGCATATTCCAGCGCTTACTCTCGCACAGCGATGGTGTGCAAAGAGCTGCAGCTTTGCTTTGTGCTCACAAACGTACGAAAATAAGCGCACAAGAATATTTGATGAAGCGAGCCGGGGGTTCATTTTGGTCCACACTTTGGGACTGAAGGAAGGCAGCCATGTTTGGGATAATTGGAGAATTCAAAGCCAAATGTGCGTTGCCCCCCCCCGCCCCCCATACGTGTGCATGGCCTTGATGTGTCCCTGCCCTGGTGCTTGGCTGAAGCTCACCCTCTGGAGCCATAAAGGAGATTGAGTTCCAGGAGAGGGCGCGGGACGCTACCCTGGGCATTTTGCAGGGGGTGACCTACATTCCCGCTAATTGGCCATCTGGGATGGCCAGGGCCATGGAAGGCATTTGCATATACAAATGCATTCGGCCCCTTTGTTCCATCGCCGGCTCATGTGCGGAAGCCGGTCTCCGTGCGAGGACTGCCTGCTGGTCTCCCCGACCATTACACAGCGAGGAGATGTGCCGGTTCTGTCCTTTTGGGAGAGCTGAGGGACGTCCTTAGTGTGGTTACGCAGACTCCCCTCTTTCCCAACACCGGTACTGAGACCAAATTTAGTCTCCGTCTCTCTGTGGACACGTCTTTACGCTGTCTTGGAATCTTTCTTGGATGTGGAACATGTCGAATTGTTCTATTGGGCGCCTGAAATCAGCTTAAGAATGTGTCAGTTGTGCCTGTCAAAGCATTTCAAACATAGTCAGATGCAAAAGTTTTTATTCATCTAATAATGCAGAAGTGTAAGGAAAAAATGAACCCTCTGCACCCCCTGGTGGCTTATGAATGTTGGTTCATATGAAACTTTCTGTCATACTTTGCTCATCTACTACCCTGAGTGTGAAAACTTGTTTGTCTTTTTGGATTTGTGATGCAATGTAAAACAGGGAGGTTTCAGTATTGACCAATATGAACAGACGAATATTGGTTTTGAATATCGGCCCAGGAATTTCCACAACGTACATCCCTAATTACTAAAATGTGCCCAATCCTGTTCTGTGGAAAACTAGGCCTATATCCAACAGTGGTGACCCTTATGCTGAAGAGACTTCTAAAAGCAACATACCATGTGAGGAGAAAACATAGAAAAATGTGATCTTATTACATAACATTATTGTCTCACCCCATCTTCTTCTTCAGCTATTGACCCTGGATGGTTTAGATGTCCCCGTTGACCTCCTGCATGTTACCAGGGTGACAACTGGGTGTAACGGGTTCCGTAAAAATAGAAGTTTTATTTAAGTCCTCTGTTGTTCCGGTTTTGTTCTGCTTTTCACACTAAAACTGGGATAGAGCTGAAGGGCAAAATTTGCAGAAGTTTGTGCTCATGAGACTCCTGCCAAACTCGTGTTCAGTGAGACCTGTGATGAACCAGCTGTTGACCGACTGCCTTTGCCTTTGTGCCTGCAGCTCAACGTCTTAGCCTCGTCAGGGCTTTGCTTAACACGCACTGCCGGGTCTGACGTGGTTGAGGTCGAAACGCCGGCCTGCCCGTGTCGTTAAAGAGCGCCTTTCGCTCCGAGCTCTGCGCGCTCCTCCATCTTGCCTTGTTTAAGGCTCGTCCCACTGCTAGGTCTGCTGGGCACATTCCCCCAGATGTGTGAGGGCTGAGTCAAAGCTTAGCTCCCATTCTCCCCAGGGATGAGCCTTCTGTGGTTCCCCCCCCTCCACCCCTCTGCTCCTTGCCCTTGTTTAAAGCATCGAGCAGACGCACTCTCACCCAGAGTGACTCACACAGCTGGTGTTTGTTTTCACACCACAGTCCATTTGTACAGCTGGGTGTTTCGTAGGTTGTTCACGGGTGCAGCAGCCCAGGGAATTGAACCTACAACCTTATGAGTCCCTAACCACTACACTACACTGCTGCGTTCTCCCCATGGCTGGACCCCTCTTGCCCAGCGAATCCCCCGGCTCATTTTGTGGGATTTTCTCGTCCTGTTTTGGAGTGTCTTGCCGGGGAAGCTGATTTAATTCTCCGAGCAGCTTCACCTTTGCCCGACAGGGAGCCGACAGCCAGGCAGTGCTGTGATAGTGAAACCACGCGAGCGTACGTGGGGGGGGAGAGAGACCGTCAGAGAGACCGAGAGAAACTGCTAGCCTTCGCCCTCCGCGGCGCGTTGGTGGTATTTTAGGCTCTGCGCTCTGCCTCTTTGATTTATAGCCCTCTGAGGGAGGGAGGGAGGGGCGAGCTGGACGTCCCACTGACTTCCTGTGAGGGACCCGCCCCGGCGACCGCACGCTCGTGATTCAGCCGCCGAGGCGCTTCGAGAGACGCCCCGGTTTCCCGCCCGCGCGTCCCCGAGCCTCTCTCTGACCGTAATGTGGAGGTTAACGCTTCAGAAGATGCGCTTCTGTTCCTGAGAGGTGGCAACGCTCTCTCTCGCCTCAGGCTGAGCGCTTTGAGTTGGCGGTGGTTGAGTCTCAAACCGTCCTCTTTCTGAGGCACCCAAGGTTGACCGTTTGAGGAAATGAAACCCATGTGAAAGTGTTTGGTAGGGTGCTGCACAAATATTTAAAAAGTCTCCTCTCTGAGCCTTGTTTATTCTGCCTGTGTGAATATTCTGCCTGAACATCTGAATTAGAACTTTTTTTTGGAGGTTATTTTCAAGTACTTAGATTTAATTTAACATTACCTGGGTCATTGTATGCGTGAAATGTACATGAGCTTCTTTTTATTTTCTTAATATTTTTTTTCTCTGTGTGGTAAACCGTTGTCGGTGTGTTTGGCTAAATTAAGGCGGCTGTTTCGAGCGAATCGGCGATGGGACGCCCCACCCTCAGCCTCCCCTGTGACTCCTCTAAGGCCTGGCTCTAGAGCGCTTACCAGCAGACCCCGTTTCCTGCTGGAGTGCTGCTCAGAGCATCGTGTCAGAACACGAGCTGCGTGATTGGCTGGAATCCTGTCGCGATCGTCAGGGCCGTCGCACGGGACGGAACACTGCTCAGCGGAACACTCCCCCTCCTGATTCTGATTCGCCGTCTGTAATTGGACGAGGCTGAACTAAGTTAGCGGGGGACGAGCTTTTGACTTCCCGCCGTACGGTTTTTAACAGGATGGGCTTTGACCGCTGTTTGCCTGGACGCTGGTTTTTTTCCTTATTTGTTTTTCCGCTTCTGGTCTGCGTTTGGCGAAATAAGTCTGGAGTTATGCGGTTTCTCCTGGGGTGCTCTTTCCCGTCCCGTCCGTCACTCCACGGTCTTACTCTGCTACACGGGCATGTACATTCACAGGCTCTCAGCCAGAGCATTTATACTTACTGTAACCGCTCGGGTTCATGCGTCTTTCTCATGGGCGCAATGGCTGTGCACCGCCAGAGAATTAAACCTGCAACCCCCAGCCCGGTTCCCTAACTGTGGCGCTGCACTGCCACTCAAAGTACTGCTGTGCTACAGACCTCCTCTCAGGGAACACGGTCTGTGGGCCGCCATTACTGTCACTTTACCTGTGACATTTACGACTTTTAAAATCCTCTCCATGTATTTTTTGTGAAGGTGGATTTTCATGGGCCGTCCTGGTTCTGATGAAGCCTGCATTCTTCTCTGAGGCTTAAATGGAAACGAAAACTAAAAATAGTCGGAACCTGTGCACCTGCTGCCTCGATTGTTGGCAAACAAATGTCGTGGAGTCAGATTACTGTTTGTATTGCATGAAGCTCTCCTGTTGCATGTGACACCGGGAATGGGTAATTTACCCCCCTTTCATTTCCTTGTTCATTACGTGTGATGTCATCAGCTCCAGCATGTTGGACACACCCACTTGTTTGAAAGCTGTTGGACACGCCCGCTCACCCAGGAAGTTTCCCTTAAGAGCGGAGCTCTCTCCCTCGTCTCCCTTTCGCGATCGGCAGAAAAGCTCGGGGGTGAGTGAGTGGGGCAGTTGGCCATGTGAGAGCGGCAGTTGGGTCTGTGAATAGGGCAGTAGGGTGAGTGGGGCAGTTGGCCGTGTGAGAGGGGCAGTTGGCTGTGTGAGAGGGGCTGTTGGATGTGTGAGAGGGCTGTTGAATGTGTGAGAGGGTAAGTGAGGTGGCTGTGACTGTAAGAGGACCTGGGGTAATTTGGGCTTTGCAGGTTTGAATCCCCGATTGCGCGCTGCTGTACCCCTGAGAAAGGGACCGGGAGCTCAGCTGCTGAAGTGAATATACTGCTCTCTAAATGGATCATGTGCAGTAAATGCTGTCATTTGTGCTGGTCCCCCGGGATACCGGATTACAGCAGGGACATAAACTATAAGGGTGGACGGCAGGTGCTTAAGGATGGTTAGGGCACCAGTTTCACTTACAGGGGATACTGCTGCAGTGTTGGGCAGGATTTATAAGGCAAATTAACGCAGCTGGCTCATACAGGGAGCAGAAAAGCAAGTGGGAGATGTTGAGAGTCCTTTGTGTGTGACATGCGTCTCTCTGGTAGTGCCGTGGGCAGAGGGGAGACGGACATGATGTCACCAGTCCTGGTCTTGGCTCTGCATCCGGTGAAACTGACAACTTGTTGAAATGGCAACTCGTTCTTTCTTTCTACCGGATTTAAAGGGAGCCAATAGAAGCAGCAAATCCGCCTTTCTACTCTAACGCAGGACTGCTAGCTGGTATTCAGCAGTGTGATTAATAATATGAAGTTGTAAGAGGATGTAGCCTATGCAGTCTTTATTCAGATGAGTCGCCTGGAAAATTTAGCAGTCAGCATCTCGCACGTTTGCCAGTGCAAGGTAATGCCTTTCGTCAGTCCACTACTCGAGGAATAGCCGGCCGTTTGATCTGAATGGCAACAGCGTGAAAAGTCGGTGAAACTTTAATCATCTGTGAACCGCAATTTTTGGGTTTGGTCCAAGAAGCAAAAAAAGGTGAGTGCGCGCTAGCTCGCATCGATAAGCGACCGTACTGAAGGCGATAACGAGGCCTGTTTGCTCGGGAGGAAGTTGACACCCAGCCGAGTGTCAGGAAAACGCCCAGTGACGAGAGACAGCTGTGACTGTGACTTTATCGCTGACGGCCGGCTTGGCGCTGAGGTGTACAGGCCTTGGCATCGGGGCAGACCGGCACGTTTAACTTGTCAGCGGTTTCTGATGTTTGATTGACCTGCTTGCCATTAATAACCATTCAGTACAGCTGTTCTTCATTTTGCCTATAGCTGAGTGTGCCCTGCGTCTAAAGCGCTGTCGTTGTGATCGCAATCTGGGGCGTCAAACTGACTTCCTGTTTGGCCCGTGTTGTATAGAAATCTGACCTCGTGGAAACTGACCCAGGGGTTGTTCTTCTAGCAGGGGAAACCCTTTATGGGATGATGGATCTCCAGGAACAGGGTTGGTTACCACCCGTGTGTTTCGCTGGTCACAGCTTTATTGCACAGAATGAGGATTTTCAGATGGACAGCTTCATAGTAGGTGAGAGGAGGTGCCTGATTGTTATAGTAGGTGAGAGGAGGTGCCTGATTGTTATAGTAGGTGAGAGGAGGTGCCTGATTGTTATAGTAGGTGAGAGGAGGTGCCTGATTGTTATAGTAGGTGAGAGGAGGTACCTGATTGTTATTGTAGGTGAGAGAGAGGAGGTATGTGATAGGAGGTGCTGATTGTTAGGTAGGTGAGAGGAGGTGCCTGATTGTTATTAGTAGGTGAGAGGAGGGAGGTGCCTGATTGTTATAGTAGGTGAGAGGAGGTGCCTGATTGTTATAGTATGTAGGTGAGAGGAGGTGCTGATTGTTATAGTAGGTGAGAGGAGGTGCCTGATTGTTATAGTAGTGAGCGCGGAGTGCCTGATTGTTATAGTAGTAGTGAGTGCCTGATTGTTATAGTAGGTGAGAGGAGAGGTGCCTGATTGTTATAGTAGGTGAGAGGAGTTATGCCTGATTGTATAGTAGTAGTTATAGTAGGTGAGAGGAGGTGCCTGATGCCTGTTATAGTAGGTAGAGGAGGTACCTGATAGTAGTTATGATTGTTATAGTAGGTGAGAGGAGGTGCCTGATTGTTATAGTAGGTGAGAGGAGGTGCCTGATTGTTATAGTAGGTGAGAGGAGGTGCCTGATTGTTATAGTAGGTGAGAGGAGGTGCCTGATTGTTATAGTAGGTGAGAGGAGGTGCCTGTTTAGGTACCTGATTGTTAGTAGTACCTGATTGAGAGGAGAGGAGATACCTGATTGTTATAGTAGGTGAGAGGAGGTGCCTGATTGTTATAGTAGGTGAGAGGGGGTGCTGATTGTTATAGTAGGTGAGAGGAGGTAGTAGTAGGTGAGAGTTATAGTAGGTGAGGTGCCTGATTGTTATAGTAGGTGAGAGGAGGTGCCTGATTGTTATAGTAGGTGAGAGGAGGTGATTGTTATAGTAGGTGAGAGGAGATACCTGATTGTGATTTATAGTAGGTGAGAGGAGGTGCCTGATTGTTATAGTAGGTGAGCTGATTGTTATAGTAGGTGAGAGGAGGTGCCTGATTGTTATAGTAGGTGAGAGGAGGTGCCTGATTGTTATAGTAGGTGACGAGATGCCTGAATGTTTCCATTGCAGTAATGGCTGTTTTTGCTCTTCTCTTTGCAGGTTTAAACCGGACACATTGCAGGATGCGTGAATACAAGCTAGTTGTGCTCGGCTCGGGGGGTGTCGGAAAATCTGCTCTGGTAAGCTTCTCACATCTTACAACTTGCATGCTGGAAAGCCACGGCTGACGATTGCTTAATTCTTATCTTCTATTCTTTCACCTTCTGTTTTTTGTGTCTCATTATGCTTATGTCGTATGATACGTTTTTACTTTTTGCCTACTGTGAAGCACTTTGAGCTGCCCTGTATGTGAAAGGTGCTCTACAAATAAAGTTTGAGTTTGTGTTTGAGTTAAAGGACAATTTTAAAATGCCTTTTCACTGAAATAAATCCACTAGTTTACCTTCCATTTAGCATCAAGTGCAGACAGGAATCCAGTTTGAAAGTGTTCTCTTAGGGGGGGAGGGGGGGGGGGGGGGGGGTGGGGGTGTAGCCTAGATTCTCGTTAACATTTGAAAATAAACCCGGTGTAGCTGTGTGTTTAGTCGGCCTTCCCAGCTAAGGCAGTAGCCCTTACGAGGCAGTTTTTTAAATGCTCGGTATTTCCACTTCAGACCCTTTTGTTGGGCTTTTGCGTTTCTCAGAAACGGCCACGGGTTCCTCGCAGGAACGTACAAAATAAGTAAGCGAGACGAGGTTCTGCGGGACCGACGGGAGGATCGGATGACCCGGGCGGCGCTTGGTCATTGTTTAACCTTCGCTCTTTGGCGGCTGGTGCTTTGTTTGGTTGCGCTGGTGGAATTCTTCGCCCGTGAGAAGGCCCGGTGTGGGTGAGGAGGCCCGGTGTGGGTTCTCTCGCCCACAGAGTGGTTCATAACCGCAGCGTGTAGCTCGCACGTGAGGACAGGTGGACACAGGAGAGCACAAACACCGTTTTTTTTTTTTTTTTTTTTTTTTTTTCCTTCACCCAGCGATAGCCTGACCTGCTGTTGCTATCCGATTCGTAAACACTGTTTGTGGCGTTGAACACGTGGGTACTGTAGCACACGGTACGGGTTTGCGATCCCATCCCTTTCTGTTCTAATCGGAATTCAGATGAGACCCACAGCAATGCTGTCATCGTAAGGGTACTGAAAAACTACATCTCCCACCCACCTCCACTTCATGCAAAGCCTACCATTTTTTGCTAACGTGCATAATTGGTCTCTTTCTCTCACTGTGAATGTAAAAATAGTAACTTGATCCAGTTGTATCACTGTCAGAAGCATACGTTTTATTTTTATTTACTTCTGCGCATTCTGCAGTTTCCATGGAAATTGTAGGCCCCACCGATGGCTGATGTGAAGTCATTCGGAATGCGGTTCACAGGCGTGCTTCTCGAGAGCGACACCGGAGTACCGGAAATAAACGCTGCTGCCAGCGGAAATAATATGGCTTCATTTTGTTGAGTGGAAACTGCTGTGGACGAGTTCAGTTTCGTGATTATGAACAGGGAGATCAAAAATCATGTTAATCAATCCATAGCACCTGCACCTTGTGTGAATAATCTGAGCAGCCATGACCTGTGCACTTGTACACGCACTCTGTGCATGCTAAGATAGTCACCCTTCTACTGTGTGTGTGTGTACTGCATGGGCCAATGACAGGTAGGATTTTCAGAGAGACAGAAAATGTAAGTTGGGGAGAGGGAGGTGGGGCTACAGTCACGTTCATTGTTCAAATAACAGCTCGGTACAGCAGCTGAAATGAGGCTAGCGATGTCGAGAGTGCCATTGATGAATTTACAGTCACACAAAGCGTGAGTACATCTAGAGGATGTTTTCCAGTAGGTCTACTGTTGATTGTGTGGCAGCAAACAATGTAGGCTATAATTTGCCTACCATGGAAATTTTTCCGAATTTGATTTCAAAACAGTCCCATTGCAATCTAGTAAACAGTCACTGTCATTTTCATTTAAAATGAGATGTTTTGTGATTTGGTATTTTATTGCCTTTTTCTGCCGTACAAATATAGGCAATAAGTTAAAATAAAAGACTATATTTGTGGTTTTTACCAGTGATTATTTATTCTTAATAAATTGCATTGCAACATTGCATGACTGCGGGCCAGAGCAGGAGCTTTTCCTAGGGGTGGGTGGGAAGAGGTGAGATCACAAATATGATTGGAATGTTCCTAACTGAACATTCTAACGCTGATGTCACAATCACTACTGGCAACTGAAAGCAACGTTCAGAGTTCTAGAACACTGACTTAGAATAAAAACAACTTTCCAGGAAAAACCTGCCATGCAGACAGCTCAGTTTTTATAGTAGCCTTGTCACAGCAACAGTTCGGGGGGGGGGGGGGGGGGGGGGGGGTGGTGAGTGAGTGGAGGAGGCAAACCCGTCAGCTCACCGTATCCACAGCAGGAATGTGGATGGTTTACGGCTGATTGGGGTCCCCTCGGTTCACTGATGTTATCCAGCTCACGTCCCCCTGGTCCTGTTCCTCCACCTCAGGCCTGGCTTCTCTGTGGCACATCCCACGCACATCACGGGTCAGGACACCCAGCATCAGCGCAAATGTCACGATGCCACTGCAATGCTGTGACACGTATGAATCGATCCGTATCTCGATGAATCGCTAATACACAGCAAACTTTTTTTATTTAGGCAGGTCGGGGCACTGAAGCTAATAAACAGACCTGTGGGTCTGCCATAGTGCTCACATTCTAATGGCATCGTGTCGTGATTAATCGTAATCAGTTGCGTCATATCGTTACACATGAACTGAAATCACATTGCGTCGTATCGCTGTTCAGAGTGTTAAGTGTCACGCCGTGATCGGGGTTGTGTCGTTCCTCCCCTGCTGCCTGGAGAAGGGGGCGGGATCTTCGCTCACGCCGCTGCAGCTCAGAGATGAGTGAGAGGCCTCCTGCCTGAGGGGCCCTTCACGCTGCAGCCGCACCGCTGCCCTGACTGTCGCCGGCAGATTGATGAGTCAAGGAGGCGCAGCAGGAATGTGTTAATGCGGAGATGCATGCGGGCGAATGCGTCTCTGTCTGGAGCTGGCGTGTGGGAGGGGGGGGGGCACATGTGCCTCTATGGGCCTCTATCTGGAGCTGGCGTGTGGGGGGGGGGGGTGCCTCTATGGGCCTCTATCTGGAGCTGGCGTGTGGGAGGGCCTCCTCTATGGGCCTCTATCTGGAGCTGGCGTGTGGGGGGGGGGGGGGGGGCACATGTGCCTCTACGGGCCTCTATCTGGAGCTGGCATGTGGGGGGGGGGGGCCTCTATGGGTCTCTATCTGGAGCATGTGGGGGGGGGGCCATCTATGGGCCTCTGTCTGGAGCTGGCGTGTGGGGGGTCAGGTGCCTCTCCGCCTTATCTGGAGCTGCACATGTGTGCCTCTATGGGCCTCTGTCTGGAGCTGGCGTGCTGGGAGGTCCGCATTACTGCACATGTGCCTCTATGGGTGTGGGGCCGGGCGAGGGTAGAGGCCTCTGATTGGGTGAACCCAAGTGTAGACGCTGCGACTTCTGTTACTCTGTAAAGCATCTTTCTGTAAAAAAAAAAAAAAAAAAAGGTTCTATGCAAATGACATTGATTTCATTTTGATGATAGTAGATCATGGATCAATAAACAAATAAAAATAATAATAATAAACATAGTAAATTTTAAGGTGGTGTTCTAGTCAAATCGCACCTCCCAGATTGCAACCGGCTCCAGGTTGGATCTGGACCGATTCTGGCCCAAAGTCAGCCGAACCCGGTGCAGATCCGGCTCGATCCAGATCCGGAGTCGCTTGCTGTCTGGGTTGTGCTCTGTAAGTTATGGTGAAATAAATCTGTGTCTGTTTACCTTCAGACTACATGAACAAAAATGTACATTTCCTGTTCGAGCAGGTGCGCGCACAACCGGGCTTGAGCCAATCGCAGGCCATTGAGGTGATTTTAGGCCACACGTGCAGAGCAGTGGCAGGATCAGGTCGCACAAATTTCGTAAGCGTTAGTGTTGCATACATAAGTCAGCGGGAGCACTGGCAGTTTGTGTGGAAACTGAAGAACCTGACCATCTGTTCTTGGGCACAAAAGTTGCACATACCGTTTAGCATCCTTTAGTTCTGCATCTCTTGTCATCTAGTCATCAAATGCTCGCCAGTTGCCCTCCCTGATAATTGGGAAGATTATTGTATTCCAAAGGTATACTTCAAGAAATAAAAAGAAAGAAAGAAGGAGATCCGCCCTGCCATCTGCAAGTCTTTCTACTCTAAACATTTGATCCCGAGTCCCCCTCTCTGAGCTCAGGTCTGCATTTAGTGGCAGGAAAGCTCAAACTGATCCACCGGTCAGCCATTAAAGCTCCCCTTGTCTCTTCCGATGTGATGGATGTCCTGTCTCACGGGAGAGTACAGGGTAGTAGAGTCGTTTGAGACTTAATCACAGACACTGTAGCATCAGGAACAGGGCTGTGCAGAGACTTTTTGAGGGGCAGGTGCTCAAAGTGAGAAATGGGCACGCTAACCTCGAAAAACTGCTTTGCCACACCCAGTCCTTGTACAGAATATATTTAATGAAAATAAATGAATGAACAAAAATTAATGACAGCAACATAATACAGATAAACAAATATATATCTTATAGCCCTAACCCAGTACTCTATCTCCATTGTCTGTACATTATATCATGTGTTATATGGACATATCCCAAACTGCAAGAGATTCAAATTCAGTTGGGGAGGCTCATTTGGACGGAGGAAAACTTGGTAACGTGATATGGATCGTTCACCCTTGGCTGAAACCCACTAGTGTCTGGCTAGATCCACCTCATTTGTTTTATCCACCTCACAGAGTCTGTGCTGGAATCTCCCCAGACAAGTCTACATGGCAGTAATGGTTTTAGGCCAGAACAATTTCCACCATTCCATTCTGCAGGTCTACAATAGCAGCTTAATATTGGGAAGCAATATCCATCCGTCCATTTTCTAAACCGCTTACTCCAGGAGCCCATCCCAGCATGCAGTGGGTGAGAGACAGGAATAAATCCTGCACAGGTAGCCAATCCATCGCAGGGGCCCACACACCATTCAGTCTAGACTTTCCAATTAGCCTACCTACATGTCTTTGGACTGTGGGGGAAAACTGGAGTACCTGGCTTAAACCCACACAGACATGGGGAGAAACTCTACGAACTCCGCACAGGAAGGCCCCTAGTTGGTATTCAGGCTCTGTACCTTCTTGTTGTTAGGTGACCGTGCTGTCCACTGCACCACTGTGCTGCCCTGCAAGTATTATCATCTCATTTTTATATTTTCCACCAGAAAGACTCCACTCATATCCCCCAGCTCATTAGTTTTTAGCTGAAGTTTTCAGGTTTTGTGCCTGTTTTTCTGTTCCCACGCTTTCTCTTTTTATGGTCAGTGGCTGTTTGTTTTTCCCTGACGATGAGACGTCATGTCTGCATTTCCCCCAGTGACATCACCGCACTGGATCTGAGTTTGAGTTACAGCCCCATACCTCATGCGTCACCCTCTGCCCAGTGTGAGCAGTGCCGGGGTGGCTGAACCAGCCCGTTTGGACTTTCTTAAGTTATGACATGTATGACCTCCCTTCATATGTCTCCCAAGACTTCTGTGACCCCGACTGAGAAATCCTGAGAGCCCGTGAAACATGAACCGAATTTCTAAGTGTCACAGGAGTTCCTTAAACGTATTTCTTGGTATCTCAATAAGTTCTGTTGCTCGTTTTTTGGATGTGGCTTTTCCTGGTACCAATTTCTGTGGTGTGTGGTGGTGGGTGTTGCTTTTTGATATCCAGTCGCCACAAACACCAAAGCTAATTCTGCCACGTCTTGAAATGTTCACTAAATATGAGGCATTGTTATTACTGTAAATTTATTATTAAATTGTTTTCTCTGCATTCTGTTAGAATCCGTATGGGAAGTTTTTTTTTCTCTGTACAGGTATTGTGGCACTGTAAGTTGAATGTTGGGGATTAAAAGCGTAGCCTGAAGAGGAACTGCCACTAATGCTTTGTACTTTCTTCTCTCCACAGACCGTGCAGTTTGTCCAAGGAATATTTGTGGAAAAATATGACCCAACAATAGAGGACTCGTACAGAAAGGCAAGTTGCATTTTTTTTTTTCCTCCCGGTTGCGTTTCCTATGGCTCTGGGCCGACGTTGTCGTCGGCGATTCGTCCGTTTCTCTCCGTCAGAGTTCAAACGGTCAACGGTTTGACGCGGGGTGCCACAGTGGTGACCGAAACGAGCCGAAGCATGGCATCGCAGAGTCAGTCGTTCGAACCCTACAGAGCACGCCCATTAGAAACACAGCCTTTTAATGCCTGAGCCAAGACGTTCAACAGCTCACAGCGCGGCATCACAAAGCACTGTAGAAATGTGGCCTGTTAAAAAGCGCTGCGTCACAATACAGGGCGTGGAGGTAAGAAGCCAGATCAAAGTGTGGTCGTTCAGCGGGCTAAACCGCGGCGGTCGTAGCGCGAAGCGCAGACGTCCACCCGCCCGAAGAACAGCATCACAGTGCCGCTCGCGCGGACGCGAAATGGATCAAAGCTCCGCGGCGTAGACATCAAAAGCACGGCGGTGCCGTGTGATGTCACTCCAAGTACATCGGCGGGGCCGCATGCCTGCGCTCGTCACCATGGTTACAGTGCTTCAGGAGCGGTAGGTGTGCTGCGAGGGATCGTCTCGACTCGATGGAAGCAGAAGGAAAAAAAAACAGGAAACGGTTCGCCCAGTCAGGAGGCGAGACATTGAACGGCCGTCACTCGCTTCCTCCTGCGGCGGTGTTACGCGTGTCTGAAGCGGCTGTCGGCTGGGACGCGGTGCGAAAGGGCCGCCAATGAAATCTGCCCCTGAAAGCCAGAGGCCTTCGCCAGAGCTGCCCGAGCAGCGAGGAACAGGAAGTCCCATCTGGTGAACAGGAAGTCCCATCTTGTGAACCACCGCCTCTGAAACCAGGGCTCCGCCCCCCCCCCCCCCACTTCCTGTCGATCACACAGGACATACCCGCACCCCCCCTACCCCTCCGCATCGCTTCCACCTTGTTTTCACTTTCCACTCTGGAGCGGGGTGCAGTAAAACTGCCGTACGGGGTGCTCTGTCCAGGAGGCGGAGCCACAGGGTGACCTGCGGGGGGGTGAAGTGGGGGGGGGGGAGGTCTGTGGGGACCCCTGAAAAGGCAGGGTGCTGATAGGCTGTGTGCTGATAGGCTGGGTGCTGATTGGAGGGGTGATTGATAGGTGGGGTGCTGATTGGCTGGGTGCTGATTGGTTAGGTGCTGAAAGCTGACCGCTCCTCTCTGCTTCTCCACAGCAAGTCGAGGTCGACGCGCAGCAGTGCATGCTGGAGATCCTGGACACTGCGGGGACGGTAAGGGGGTGTGTGTGTGTGCGTGTGCGTGTGTGTGTGTGCGTGTGCGTGTGTGCGTGCGTGTGCGTATTCACATCTGTGCGTGTGCTTGGGTGCATCTGTGTAAATATATATGTGTGTGTGTGTGCGCGTATGTGTTAAATAAGACAGGCAGCCTGTATCTGTATCAGGTCAGGTACAGTTGGCAGTTGGTGTCTGTGTGTATTATTATGCAGACCTTGGCGTGACAAATAAGTATGCTAATAGCGCTACAGATAGACAACAAACCATCAATCAAGCAGAAGTGGTGCATGCAGACAGTAGCTGCTTACACTGTGCAACACGCTATGCAGCACTGCTCTTCCCAGTGCCGCTGATCCTTCAGAACAATGAGCCCAGATGAAGGATCGGTCTCATTAACCTTTTTTAACGCGAGTCATGGGGTGATAACTGGCACAGTCACGGCATGCCAATGTACACGTGCCCGCTGGGGGCCTGGTCCAGTACACCAGGAAGAGGAAACGGACCTGCATGCCCCCCCCCCCCCCCCCCCCCCCCCCCCCCCCCCCCCCCCCCCCCCCCCCCCCCCCCGGCCCCCGGCCCCCGTCAACAGAGGAAACTCTTTCCTTCCTGGGTTGTCAGTGAAGGGAAGTCCAAACACAAACAACCTGGTCAGATTCCCTCTCCTACATCCCAGTGTACGGATGTTCTAGAAAACCGTGACGGCCGCAAAAACAAGTTTTCATTTTTTAAATCTTTGTAAATTTGTTTAATTTGTGAGGTATATAGAAAGGCTGTAACATCCTGCTAGCAGTTAGTCACTTTCATTCTCTTTTGGTCTGTAACAATGGGACCTAGTTGAAGCACATACAATTTATTCAGCTGTCATGTAACACCTTTTTTACCATTCTAACCTGTGAATTTTTGGACAGTCTGGTGTCTGAGCTCAGCGCTATGCGATCTTTACCACATCTGCAGTTGGAACTTCAAAGCATTCATTGGCTGTAACAAGGCCAGAGACCCACCCAGTAGTCCGGATAAATCATTTCTGCTTTTTTTCCACCTGAAAACACAACATTTTGCCACCCACACAAATTTGTGCTTTTCACTGGGGGGAAAGCACAAACATGGCTGTCGCAGTGTGACTGTTCGTCACTGATGTATCGCCCAGTTTGGTTTCCTAGGATTTCCTGTCTGGTTTTGTGGAGATTTCTACCCCAGATGTGGGAGAAATGCTTTCTGTCCTCACTGGCCGAGACCATAAGACACATCCACAGGTTGTGCGTGTCGTATGCGTCTGCAGTGGGCACGCAGCATTCACAGACTGACTTTCTGAGCTGCGTGCTGATTTTCAGCTGTCATCAGATTAGATTATTCATTGCTAAAGGGTGGAGTAAGTGATCAGACAACACATTATGTGGTTGTATGTCTCACTCCAGGCACTTTAAGTTCTTGAAGGTGTAAAACATTTCTTTGACTGCCCCTCAAATAAAAAGCCTCTAAGCTGTAATAAACCCAGGGAGTAAACCCAGTACATTGTCAAGTTCTCATTAGCAAGGCTACGGTTTAATTTTTTACTTCACCTTCACCTTTTTGTGACCATTCAGCGTAAAAATCAAAGCGCATCTTTGTGAGGTACCGTCATGACTCACTGCTGCCCTCCACTGGGTGGAAGAGCAAACTACCGCACACCTGATGCATGAGTAATTAGCATGCTCTTGGCTGGATCTCAGATGTACTGTTCTTATGTTCTTCATGCCAAGCATGTCGACATAACATAATGTGGCGTCGGTGGATGAGTAGAAACACAATAATTGCGAGTTCTGTGCATTCTGGTGATGTGTGTGTTAAATCGGTCTGAAATAGAGCGTACGCTCATCTTTAACGCAGTCAGATGCGATTTGTGTGTGTGCGCGTTCTCACAACCTGGAGGTCGCTGTCGAAGTAGCAATAAAAGGCCTTCATTCCTCAGTCAGGCCTCCAGTGTTTTGATTTGAATGTGTCTCATTTCTAGCAATGACTCGTATAAAATGGAGGAAGTAGGAAGAGTCTTAATTTGCACTCCAGATGGCCGTGTGCGTATGAAGCCCTGTGTGAATGAAAGAGTCCGCCGTGCCTGTTTATTCTCCACTCTATAATGGCGGTTTAAATCGCCAAGGTGTCTTGAATTAGGAATCAGGACTTTTTCCCCATTCTTCCACTGTGGAGTCTAATCTTGTTCAAGTCCTTTAGTTCACTCAGAAAGAAGCGTTGGAAGGGGTTCGAATGAGAGAACTTGCCTTTTCGGCTGTTGGTTGTTTCGCTGAGAATATATGTCACTTCCTGCCAAGCTCAGACACCCAGGGGAAGTGCGTCACCGGTTTCCATGGGAGCGGTGCGCAGGGTCCAGCTGGGCTAATAGGAAGTGATTTCCTTTGGGCTGGAGGTTTTTTGGTTAATGTGCGCTAAAGGCCCCATTGCGCCTGCGTCACTGAGAATTCGGGGTGTATCAGAAACCAGGTAGAAGCGCTCGGCGGCGGTGTGGTAACGGATGCTGAGCTCCCGCTAATGGCGTTAGCCTCGCCGTTTAATGGTTTTTTTTTTTTTTTTTCTCGCTCTTCCACAGCTAATGAACGTACATTAGCTGAGATGCTGCTAAGTTCTGAGTTCTGCTAAGAATAGAGTCTTCTGTCGCACGGCCACCCTCAGCGCCGCGAGGAGAGTGTGTGTGTGTGTGTCGCAGAAACGCGGTGGAAAGTTAATGATGAGACCTGAGAGGGAAAATGGAGGACGGAGGATTCCAGCGATGAACAGAGTGTAACCCCGTGAACTGTGCTTCGCAGTACTGAATGAATCCGCTTTTCATTGATGCAAAATAATTAACATTGTGACCCTGTTTATTGTATAAATCCCCTCGTACGAATAGCTCTCGTGTAGTACTCCTTCAAGGGAGCTTTCCAAGAAAATGAAGATTTAAGACGTCCATTAAATCTGAATCAGAAGTACTGGGGGAGTACGGAAAATGGACAATGAAAGCAGGTGATTTTTAATATGTGACTGAAAAGAACAGGTTGCACCTATGACCTGATTTGGAATTGGAATCCATAGATGAGGTGCAGAACAGTTAGGCTATTTCCTATTTCAACTGCTTTGAAATTGTAAGGAATGACAGACACACACACACACACACACACACGCACAGCCACACACACACACACACTCCCACACACAGACACACACACACACACAGTCACACTCACACAGCCACACACACACACTCTCTCACACACACACACACACACACACACAGTCACACACAATCCCACACACACTCACACTCACACACACACACTCCCACGCACACACACTCACAGTCACACTCACACACACACACAGTCACACTCACACACACACACACACACACTGTCACGCACAGTCACACACACACACACTCACACAGTTACACTCACACAAACACACACACACACACACACACACACACTCTCACGCACAGTCACACACACACACACTCACACAGTCACACTCACACACACACACACACACTCCCACACACACCCAGTCACACTCAAACACACACACTCCCACACACACACACACACTCTCACGCACACACACTCCCACACCGGTTCGTAACGCTCCCCTGTCCCGTCTCTGTGTCTCCAGGAGCAGTTCACGGCAATGCGGGACCTGTACATGAAGAACGGGCAGGGCTTCGCGCTGGTGTACTCCATCACAGCACAGTCCACCTTCAACGACCTGCAGGACCTGAGGGAGCAGATCCTGCGGGTCAAAGACACAGACGACGTGAGTCCCCACGCACCCCCCACACACCCCCACGGGGCCCCCCCACGGGGCCCCCCCCCCCCCGGGCCCCCCCAGGCCCCACCCCCCCCCACGGGCCCCCCCAAGGCATCGGCAGTAATGTCCCTCGTACTGCGCTGAGCACCTTACTGAGTGGTTCGGTGGAACCTGCGTTCTCTAAAGGAGGCCCAGGTCAGCCTTGTCCACAGTCACCTGATGAGGGGGGCCACACTGGGGAACTACTTGTCACACGGGAGAAGGTCTTCCGTTAATATAATGCTCGGATCCGTTCGGAGCACAAATGCAAGATAATATGCGAAATAATAATAAAATAATTCTAACCTAATGAGCCAATAATGTAGTGTTGCTGCGTGTGAAATATTTTGATGATTCTAACATAATGCATTAATTGGGCCCAGAGAAATTACTGGGTTGTTATTTGTTATTTGTTAATTACTGGGTTGTTATTGCATCACCAAGGGGTTGAAAAGCCTCCATTTTAAGCCACATGTCAAACAACTGAAGTGAGCATCTCACTTAGCTGTCCTGCTATCTCTTAATCAGGCACATATGAGAAATGACTGAAATATTTATCTTCATTAATATTTATGGCATGTCTGTCTCTGTACTTTGTAGTGCATTAGGCAATGTGGCAAATTAAAATGTCCACCAAGAATGTAAAATGATGTTCCTGGTGGACATTTTTATGTAAAGGCTCTGTAACACTCATAAATGTTACAGAGCTGTAATACCCTGTTCTAAATGTATTGTTCAAGTCTAATGAATATTACAGAAATCTACCCTCGGTAGCTTCTGAGCTGTATTGTTGCTAAGATACAGCTTTGAAGAAATTTCTTCTTCATTGACAGGCTGTGGAGGAAAAACACAATCATATCCACCCTTCACACAGAGTTATAATGGGGCCATTCAGTGACACACATTTAATTTACATGCACTTTAGTGTGTGTGCTCACACACGTCAGAAAGATGAGGATGTGAATCCAAAAAAGACGAATTCCTAAATAGCTGTGCAGTTCACAGTTGGTGGGGGGGGGGGGGGGGGGGGGGAGCGAAATCTTTCTGCATGTTGTCAGTGCTTTCTTCTGTAGCTACGCATTTACGTGTATACATCTATTTTTCAAACATCTCCTGATTTCCCTTACGAATGTAAATGTGTGGCGTCCGTTGAGAGCAAGCCCAACGTTGTGTATTATAAGCAAACCTGCACTGGCTGTGCTTCATGGCAAGCCCACTCATCCAGTAGCACCTGCAGGCTCCACCCACCGCTCTGTGTCGTGCCCCCGGTCTCATTTCTCATTTCTCTACCCCCCCCCCCCCCCCCCCCCCCCCCCCCCCCCCCCCCAATCCCTCACCGCCCCTCCCCCCAGGTGCCCATGATCCTGGTGGGGAACAAGTGTGACCTGGAGGAGGAGCGGGTGGTGGGCAAGGAGCAGGGCCAGAACCTGGCCCGCCAGTGGAACAGCTGTGCCTTCCTAGAGTCCTCCGCCAAGTCGAAGATTAACGTTAACGAGGTGAGCTTCCCCGGCCTGCGCCATGGCAACGCAGGTCAATGCACTGCCACGACCTGCGCCACGGCAACGCAGGCCAACGCTGCCACGACCTGCGCCGGATGCGTTCCTTTTGATCGAGACCTTCTATTAGCCCTTTGAGGTGTGAGGTCACAACTGTGTGATTAGAACATTCTTAGCTGAACATTCTAATGCTGGTGTCACAATCGCTGCTGGCGACTGAAATGCGATGGAGTTCTACAACACTGACTTGGGATCTTGGGGGGGGAAACATTGCAAAGAACCTACTCCTCAAAGGGTTGAGATTGCTCACTCTCCTACTTTCTCCTGCACGTGTCGCATTATTGTAATGCACTATTAGTCTACTATAAGCACACGCAAAACAACAGGATACAGTATGCACAGGAGAAAGTAGGACAGTTGAGCGATCTTAATAAACATTTCCTAATCAAACGCCTCATTACTACCCGCTGGTAGCCTAGAGAGAAACGCGTCAAGCGCCCTGTCAGTCAAAATGGAGGGAGGCGTGTCTTTCTGCCTCAGAGGCGCATATTGCCTAGAAATGCATTCTGTATTCATTTCTTTATTGTCTCATCAAATCTGGAGTATCGCTGCATTCAGACTTCACACTGTGTAGCCTAAAGCCTGAGCTCCTGTCAGGTCCTGAGATGAGGGCTGTCACTCAAAGTGCCCCCTTTCAGACTGGAGGCGGGGTTCGAACGCGAGTGGATCTGATCTGCACTTGTGTCTGTGTCATGTGCTGCTTTTTACACTACTGTTTTAAGGCTCCAGGGATTATCTGGTTAAGCACATCGCTGCTCCACGTTCTCAGCTCAGTACTGCACTTAGCAGAGCATGCCTTACCAGTGCAGCAGGTGGGCATTACCTATTTATAAACATGGTCGTGCCGCAAGAACAAAAGGGTACAGAGTATTGTTTCTGCTGTCTTGAGAACATTTTTTTATCCTCAAGTTTCTGTCTGAATGTGTCATTTCATTTTTGCACTGTGACTAATGTCTGACTAAATTTATTCAATCTTATTTGCGTATAGATCTTCTATGACCTGGTTCGGCAAATCAACAGAAAAACCCCAGTACCAGGCAAAACACGCAAAAAGTCCACCTGCCAACTTCTCTAATACACAGCTGCACTCTTGCTCTGAGCCAGGTGAGTGGGTAGGTGAGGGGTCTGTGGTGAAGGGGAGGGGCCTATGATGGAAGGGAGTAGCCTATGGTGGAGGGGATGGGTCTGTGGTGGTGATCTCACACCGTTTAAAGAGGTTAATACCTCTAACATTTTTTTTATTCCAGGTCTGATGAACTGCTGTCCCTCTCAGTGGTGCCAGCATTCCAACTTTACTAAACCGACATCCAGCGGACTTTCCTGTGTGGCCATAACCCCTTAGCAACAGAAATCAACTGACCGGCCAATCAAAGATACCACGTCAGTTTTTTTTTTTTTTTTTTTTTGTTTTTTTTTTTTTTTTTTTTGCACATGGATAACTGTAATTGACTGCCAGTGCTGCAAAACAAGAGATTTTTACTAGATAAATATATATTCTAATCATATGCAACTGAAATAAAGCAAGGCCCAGAACCTACACACACAGTATTACTGCTAATGAAAAATACACCTTCCTTCAGCCACCATTGTACATGTAATAATCTGATGCCTAACCCAGCTGCACTCACTAGGGTTCATTTTGGCAAGTGCTATGATGACTATTATATACCATGATAAATATGTAGTGGTGCTTTGGATATGTATATATAAATCACCACTATTTTAGCCAGAGAGGAAGTCCAAAGAGCACCTATATAGCCAATTTCATACAGTTAACTTTGCTCCTTGGATATTTTGTTCTGTTTCCCTTTTTCCCCTTGTCTGAATCTCTTTTCTTCTTTTTTTTTTAAATCACTAGATTTTGTTCTACCGAAATGCTATATTGCGAATGCTATTAATGTGATTTTTATCTTAGGGAAACCTGTGGATACAGTGATGTCTGTGTAAAGAGAATATAAGTACACTTTTCTTTCACTGTTATATTGTCCTTAGCCTAAGATACTGCCTTCAAATTTGCTTCTCCCCAGGAAAGTCGCACAATATTTTCAAGTCAACCTTTTATTATTATTTTTAAACGTTTGTATAACAGGGGTTCACAGCAGGGTTTCTGTTGGGAGGGAAGGATCAAGTTTGGCAAAAGACCTACAAAGTGAGACTTCAGATTCTGTCACTGTCTACATTGCCTCAGATTTGAGCCATCATGGCCACCGTTTCAGTTTGAGCCAAAATGGCCGCCGTTTCAGTTTGAGCCATCAGGTTCAGGTCAACTTGCACACTGTCCTATTCCTCTTTAAAGAGTCCTGATCTACAACAGGAAATATATATATATTTTAACATGAGGGTTTTTTTAAAGACAAAAAAGTAAGAGTAAGAGAAATCACTCTCCGTGCTTCTGTCGCTGTAGATCCTCACTGTAATCTCCCTTTCCCCCATCTCTGCACCCAAACCCTTGTCTGCTCATGCATTTCTTGTAAATTTAGGATATAAACAAAATTTTTGTCCAATAAGAAAAGAAAGAAAAAAAACATTGCCTGTTAGTGATTGTTTCTCCTGTGTAAACATTTGGGGAGATGTTACTTGGTGGACAACTAACTGTGGGTTTGTCAGTAATGAATGTTGGGCAACTTTTTTTAAAAGACCGTCATGGTCAGCTGGTGGATGGAAAGGTTTTTTTTCTGTGTTTTCTGCTGACTTATTTAAAAAAGAATGCCTTGTTGCTTTGTATGCATTGAAAAAAAAAAAAAAAAAATAACAACAAAAAAAACTCCTGGATGTAAAGACTGTGTGTATATGTCCCAGAGCAAGGCCACAGTGTTTGAAGTGCAAGACCAGTTTGGGGGGCGTGGCCAAATGTAAACTTAAAAAAAAAAAAAAAAAAAAAAAAAAAAAAAAAAGCCTTAATTAAAGTGGTGCAATTTTGTACAACCTCGCATCTGTAGTTCAATAAATCGGATTGCCATGCAAGGGCTCGTAGTGAAGATCTACCAGCCGAAATGTTTGTTGTGTTACTTTTTACTCTTGCCAGTAACGTTAAAGGTGTTGAAACCCTTCTCCTATCATTGCCCGGAGCTGGCTACAACATGTTGGCAATGTTGCGAGAATGTTTTGTGTGAGTTTGGGGAAAACAACGTCGGCGCACGTCTGATGCGAGTTGTGTGGAACCTTCTTGAGTGGAAATCTGCATCCTTTTCAACTGACTCTACGCTGTAAATGATGCCACTGATTTTGGGATCAAACTGTAAAATTTTCAGGTTTGAATATTAGCATGTGAGCCTATATTTTTTAAAGGTGAAAAGTATATTAAAATGAATGGAGTAAAGATCTCTTTGATTACCTCGCCCTTGTTTTTGTAGCCTTTGTTCCGTATCTCAGCAACAGAATGCTTGTATGTGTCCAGAGGAGGGGGGGGGGGACTCAAATGCAAAAAGGATTATCTCTTTCCCAAGTAGTTTCAAGTAATCGGCGTGGCAACAACGGAACGGAGCACAGCACGGACGGGTGTGCACTATGAGTGTTAATCTTAGTGCCCCAGAGTCTCAAGATGGCTGTCTGAATTTTTACGGCCCAATCATACACCTTAGAGCTGATGCCTAATCACTGATGCCCCCAGGGCGTTACTGTAAATAAGGGATGGGGTTCTCCGGTGACCATCCTGGTTCAATAAAGTATTGATGAAATGAGTGTTGCTGATGCTTTCAAAGTGATGTGTGAGGTCTCTGCTTTCTGGCCACTGATGGTTAAGGGCTTAGACCATGGATACTCAAATTTGGACTTTGAATCCAAATCCGGCCCTGGTTTTCTTTTCCTCCAGGTAATCAACTATACAATTAGTGCTACTGATTGGCCGGACTGTATTCACACCTGACTCCCAGGTAAAGCGAGGGCGGGCAACCAGGAGTTCTTGGACCCCGAGGGCCGTGATTTGAGTAATGGGACTAGACGATGGGAGTGATTTCATGTGAGAGACTGTCACAGGAGGATGGATCACGTATTGGAAGTACGCTAGCACAGACTGCCTAAAGTGATGGTCTGCTCCATGTTCATAAGGCTGAACATCTTTGCTGTCAGAAGGTATCTGTGTGGCTGAATAATAAGTATTAATCAGGGGGCTTGGATAAATATCACAAAATAATATCCATAGCTGGCATGGTAATGCAGATGGCACTGAAACCTCATTTCCAACCAGAACTTCGTAGAAGAACAAAGCACAGAGGACTGAACAGAAGGAAGTTTTGGAGCCGATCATCAGGTTTGTAGATTCTTGTCTGCGCTTAAGTTGGTTTTTTGTTTTATATTGATAATGATTCTTTAGTCAATGATTGCATCATTTGCCTTAGTCACAGAAATATTTGGTTTTATTTAGATTTGTCTTGGTCATTCAGGCTACATCATCCATTTGCATGGACGAAAATAAGGTTAAAAAAGGTTTTGAATGTTTGGTGTGAATTCAAATGTTCAAATCTCAAAAAACCAGGCTCCCAAACATTCAGATTCCATTTTTACAATGCCCCAAAATTATTACAAATGTGCACTGAACATCTGAGCTACTTGGGAAAAGGAGTGGAAGTTGGATGCCATTGATTCTACCTGTAGCAAATCATCATTAAAGGATAGGTCTGATGTAATTTTTTCCTGTATTGTCAACATATGCTACCTAAAATGTTTCTGCCTGACATGCAATGCAGCAGGCCCAACAAACATAACATGAGAGTTCTGGATATTTTTATGTAGTCTGTGGCCCTTAGGAACAGTAATGGCTACTGCACCTATGTTAGTAGTATTTTCAATGACCGTTAAGAGCATCTGCTGGTTTTCTCCACTGTATAAAAGTGTTGTGACATCACAACATGCTTGAAGGGGGCACCCGGATTTGAACCAGGGACCTCTTGATCTGCAGTCAAATGCTCTACCACTGAGCTATACCCCCTCTCTTTCACCTGTAGGGAAACACAGAATATCAACTTGTACTCACAAAGTAAATATTTGATTGGTAAGGACTTCCACACCCACTAGTACTTTGCCAGTTTGAAAAAAGGTTGTGGCTAAACAATTGGCTGCTTATCTAAATACAGGTACGTACTCTCTGTGTCCAATGCAATCTGAATTTAGAGCAACCCACTCAAATAAAACAAGTTGCCAAGTTCAAGTATGATTTGACACACACAGACCATCTTGACCTAACATGAGAGTTGTGGAAATTTTCATTTAGCCTGTGGTCCTTAGAGGCAGAGAAAGCTACCAGCACTGTGTTCGGTAATTCCGGTGACCGTTAAGGTATATCAGGACATCCACTGGTAGTTCTCCAACGTGTAAAAGTAGCGTAACAGGTACATGACAACAGGGGACACCCGGATTTGAACCGAGGACCTCTTGATCTGCAGTCAAATGCTCTACCACTGAGCTATATCCCCTTCATTTTCCACACAAAATCCTCATCCATCTCTCCTCTCCTCCTCTATATCAATTCTATAAGAGCAGCTGGCCTGTCTATGCTATGTTAAAAACCTGAGATAAGGTCGCAAATAAAAAAGGAAGGGGGTATAGCTAATTATGCCAACAAAATAATCACTTAAGTAGGCCAAATGGTTACACAAAATGTAAAATGGCGTAAGCAACTGATTCACGATGTATCAAAGTATAAACTGGTGGTAATGAATAAAACAGTCAAACAGAAAGATATGTGGTTTATTACCTTAACGCGCAAGTCTTGAAAACTCACTTCGCATTCATGTATCGCCTTCTAATGGCAGAGAATGACAAAACACCTCATTCAACAATATTTCCTGGTTACATTTATGCATTGAAATTTGCATGGATCGGCGATTGTGCATAAAACAATTTGCGGTGGGTTGACTGCGCGTTTATTTATCAAACGCATTGAATAACCCCTCTCTCACACACAACTGAGAACATAATGTAGTATTATGATATTTCGTACAGTCCGGCGCGGGTTTTGGCGAGGTATCGGAAGTGACGTATTTTTGTGATGTCCTGTGGGCTGTTTTTTCGAATTCGAAGTCGCAAGAGAGGAGGAGGAGGCCGCGTCGAGTATGGCGGACGGTGTGGATCACATAGATATCTACGCGGACGTCGAAGAGGAATTTAGCCAGGTATTTATACTTTAAAGTATTTTCATACCTAGACCAGATTGCCGTTACGTCATGGATGAAACTTAAATTTTGCGTATGAAACGTCAAACCTTTACACAGTTCGTTCCGAACCAAGAAAACAATGCCAGCTCTTGCTGTTTGGTGCATAAAGGGGACATGGAAGAGTTTATTTAAAGATTGCTTACGTTCACGGTTCTTTAACTTGTGGCATGCAACTATTGTTTGGTCACACGTCTTAACCCTATATGTTGCTTGCAAGATAGCTAACGTTTCGCGGCTGCGATGTGCGTTTTTGTTCTTGTTAAGTAACATTGGCTATTGCTGCTGGAAGTGCCTGCATGGTGAAAGCTCGTAGGATCCGCCAAACAACGTGTAGCTCCGCTTCATTGTTTGTGTTTGAAGGAGTTGAAAAGTGTCGCGGCAAGTCGGGCCCAGTTAGATTGAGGTTCACATTTTGCTTCCCTATGTTCCTACCTTTGACTTGTATAGCTAGCTAGCCTGTTGTGGGTTGCAGATTACGTAAGAATTACAAGTCTTTGTATTGTCGGCCTGTGTTGCTGGCTGGCTAGCTGCTAACCCATTCTTTCGCTAGCCAGCCAAATTAGCTCGCTAACTAGTTGATGCCCAATCCATCGCAACTCTACCCAAAGTCAGCTTGCGTTCAACACAATAAAGTACACCTTGCAAAATAGCCTCAGTTTGATCCAAGTAAAGGAGTTGAGCTGCATAGCTAACTTCGTTTTCATGCTCATTCTATCAAACGTGTATGCGTGTTGTAACTCAAAGGTGAAAAATATTAAAATTCAATAACGCGCCATTTAATGGAAAAGAGTAATCGTGTTGCTCAGTATTCATTGTTCGTACAGTTCTCCGGGAATATGTATCGCTTTTCTGAATGCATTTTGCAGAACACATATTTAATCTTTTTCTTGAACTATTTAAGTTTAGTTGCATGTCAGTGGTAGGCCTACATGTCATTGCACTGTATTCATAAAGGCTACACTACACCAAAATCAGAGTTCATATGGAGGGGAATTATTTTGAATGCGGGTTAATATTTATTTATCTTGGTGTATTGTGCACACGTCATTTTATCATTGTATTCATCCTAAGCCAAGCTCTGGGTTTGACTATTTTAAAATACATATCGTTTGTTTTCCATATTTTTGTATACTTGATACAGTTTCTGTATATAACCTGTAGTTTTTAATAATTCAATTTTAATAGAGAGAAACACTAGGCTATTGAAGTCCCAGGACATATCCTGAAAGATAAAGAAATCTCCAAGCTTCATTCATTGTTTTGACTTGTTTGGTGCCTTGCATGTGTCTATTAGTGTATTCAAGGTCTTACAGCCTCCGGTTATCACTGTTCACTTGATATGGTGTCTGAATTTCCCTTATACTCCTTTCAGTTTGAGGCTTATAGCAGATATTTATTGTTATTTGTCTGGATGCTTAAGCTAATGGCCTTCTTCAGTCAGTTCAGAGATTTCACAGTTACAGAATTGTCTTCTGATATTTATGAGGACTGCATCCATGGCCAGTCAATTAAAAATTATTTTCTGAATGTAAATTTTCTCGTCAAAATATTAGATCAAACTAAAAGAGCCTCAGACTACATATTATGGAGCTGTGCATTGATTATGTGTTTGAGCTCCAGTCTCAGGAACTGGCAGAATGCAGATTTTGGAATCAGTTTTCTTTTTTAACAGGATGTATGCCTTGATGAGAATTAAATTATGTTACTTCCATGGAGTAAAACGACTGTCAGTAATGTTGAAAAATGTCTCCTCGTGTTCACTATGATTCTCTGTTCCAGTATTATTTCATCCCTGGGGGAAAATAATGCTAAAATACCAACAAGTAACATTTACATATTAAATGTATTTGCTAAACCATGATTCATTAAATAGCATTCTCTATATATCAAATATCACAACTTAAATTCACGTGATTGGCACAGGTTAAATCTGGTTCCACAGAAAGGTCCCAGGCTTTGTGAAGTTTGACTCAAACTGGGTTCTACTCAAGCATACAAACTGAATTTTGATTGTTGGAATCTTGCATTTAAAATTATTTACAAAGAATTGAATTTAAAAATAAACAATCTCTTGTAGACGTTAATTATGAAATCCCATTGGCAGCCAGATATTTGTTCTGCTTACTGTACTTTGTAAAAAATCAGAAGCAAAAAATAAAGAGAGAAACGTTTTTTTTTTGTGTGTCGCGCAGGAAGCAGACTACAATGTCCACGAGCAGATAGACCTGTACGATGACGTCATCTCGCCCTTCTGCCAACAACGGGGACGCCCCGGAGGACCGGGACTACCTGGACAACCTCCCCGCCCCTGTGGGCAGCGAGGGGGGCAAAGGCGCCCCGCCCAATGTGGTCTACACCTACACGGGCAAGAGGATCGCCCTGTACATCGGAAACCTCACATGGGTGCGTTCCTCTCCAAATTTGTCGTCAGACGACATTGCGTGGCCACGCCCACTCACGCTTGCATTGCTGCCAGAAAACTGAGATTTTGTGAGAAGCATTTCAGCCAACGGGGTCACGTCTGAGACCTGACCTCGTACGCTGAAATTGTGCTTTACGTGTATTCAGTTTAGTTTTTGAGATCTACAGTATGCCGTAGTGTGTGGTCGTTTCTCTCATTTTCTCCTATACATAACTTTGAGTCATTTAATGTTCATTTAAAGCTTATACACATTTGAGTGTGTCTCTGTCTGTCTCTCGCAGTGGACTACTGATGAGGATTTGACTGACGCCATTCGCTCGGTTGGTATTAACGACGTGCTGGAGATAAAGTTCTTTGAGAACCGGGCCAACGGCCAGTCCAAAGGGTGAGAGCACCGCCCCGTTTCCTAATTTACCCCTCATTCCTGCTGGTCACTCTGAAGCCCTTTACCGAACTGTGTCAGGGGTGTTTTGAGTTAGCCTCTTTAATAAATTAAGAACGGCGTAGAATCGGGGGTGCCCTGTCTTATCCAAAAAGGGCCGGTGTGGGTGCAGGCTTCTGTTTTAGCCACAGCACGAAGACACCCGAGTCTGCTTATCAAGGTCTTGATTGAAGACCGTGCTTAGTTAATTAGTTGAATCAGGTGGGCTAAAACGAAGACCTGCACCGACACCCACCCCTTTTTGGATAAGATTTTTGGATGGACTCTGCTTCTTTGAACGACAAGCGAGTATTGCTGCTCTGCTGTACTCGCTGGCCTGGTCCAAGCGCAGTCCTGCGTTTGTGAGTTTTAGTTACAGCTCCTCTCTTGATCTTGAAAGGCTGTAGAAAGGCTGTTCCTTTAGCTTAACAAAAAGCAGGTTTGGCCTTTTTGCCATTTTGCTTTTGTCTTTAAACTGATACTTTTTTTTTTTTTTAAAAGAATGTCCACATTCAGGATTTATGATTCAGGAGGTGCGATTATGGTTGAAATTGAAAACCTGCATGTTGGAGGGAAAGCACCATGTTTGGACCTAGAACATCTGTCCAGGGTGTTCTTTCTGTAGTATTCAGCAGTAAGATTTAGTGTGTAAAAATTTCCCTCAAGGATTTTAGGGTAATTCAATACATTTAAATTTTAAAATTTTTAAAGCTCTTTTTTTATATCACAAATTTGGCTGGATGAAATTATTTTTTGTTTCTGAAATACCCCTCTGGTTTTCGAGCGGTGGCCTAATGAAAACAATTTCACTGTTACCTCGCTCCTTTGCTTTGATGCTCCTCGAAGCTCACTTTTTGTAGGACTTTTTTTTCTTTCTTTTTTGGTCAACAGCTTTCAGTTTGTCTCGTATGGACACTGTACATGTTTCTCATCTCAGCCTTAGTAACCGGTTAAAACGCATCCCTGTAGGCCTGCGGTAACGTTTGTGAATTTTGACACCCCTGGTTTGTGATGTTCTGGTTTTCCCCTCCGTAGGTTTGCCCTGGTGTGCGTGGGGTCGGAGTCGTCCTCCCGGAAGCTTCTGGAGCTCCTGTCCAAGCGGGAGCTCCACGGGCAGAACCCCATCGTGACCCCCTGCAACAAGCAGTCGCTCAGCCAGTTCGAGATGCAGTCCAGGAAGAGTATGTGCGACAGGCTCTGGGTCTTCAGCCGTGACCCCCAACGCTGCGGGGGGGGGGTGCACCCAGTGTGCACTGCCACACACACACTCGTGCACTTGCACACACACACATACACTCGCACACATGCGCACGCGTTCACACACACACACACACACACACACACACACACACACACATGCGCACTCTCACACATACACGCGCACGCGTACACACACATACACACTCACACACTCGCACTCACACACACACACACACTCACGTTTGGCCTGTTTATGCCTGGCGCTGTCCTTGACTTGATTCCCTGTATTGTGATTGGCTCAAACTGAGCGGAGAGGATGTTGACGTCGCCGGGGTGACCTGCCTTGAGCAAACACAGCGCTGCAGAGAGTGGTCTGTAAAGAGAGTTTTATCAGGTTGGAATGAATGCATTACAACTGCTTTACAGGCCTTGTGACAGTGCCCAGAGCTGTTAACTGGGTGTGTTTGAACTGGTATGGAGGTGTCAAATAAGCAGCCTTTCTGCAGAAGCGCTCTGTAATTTTCTGTAATGGGACCGTTTTTATTCGTGGCGCACTGTAACCACAGTAGTCATGAATGTTTTGAAGCAATTGTGATGACAGAAATAAGAAAAATTATAAAGTCTGGTTGCTGAACTATGAAGGTGCATGGAATGGGGGGAAGACGTAGTAACTGCGATTAATAAGAGAGATTTTAATTGCGACTAGTAAACATTTATAGGTGGTATAAAAAACCGTTGATCGTTAAAAGCGTTGGGGAAAAAAAAAACTCAAACTCCCATTGTTTTCAGTCGGCAGGAGTGATTGTGACATCACCACCAGAATGTTCTGGCGAGAGCATTCCAGTCACTCATTTGTGATCTTGTGCCTTAAAAGGTTAATGGTGCACTATTGTTGCCTCTCGCTCTTTTCTTCCTGTTGGTCCAGGCACGCAGTCGGGGCAGATGTCCGGAGAGGGCAAGGCCGGGCCCCCGGGCGTGGGCCCCCGCGGGTTCCCCCTCGGGAGGGGGAGGGGTCGGTTCCCGGGCCCTGGCGGCGACCGGTTTCCCGGCCCTGTGGGTCCAGGTGGGCCACCCCCACATTTTCCAGGTAAGACCCCCCCTGCACCCATCCTGGATAGCATCAGGTGCCAGGTACGCTCCAGCTACAGCCCGAGAGCCTGTGGTTGGTTAGGGGGAGGTCACCTGCTCCCCCTGGCTCCGCCCCCTAACCCAAACCCCCCCGCCCTAAGCAAGCCTCCCTGAGCCCCCAGCGTGCTACCCCAACATCTTGCTTTTAGAAACGGCTGCCCTCCGTTTGTATCGGTGCGATTGATGAGGGGTGCACAGCTGCAGCTATGGTTGTGCGATTACCCCTCACCGCCCTTTTTAAAAATTTCTTTTTTTTCTTCCCCCCTCCCCCTGCGCCGGCGCCTGTGTTAGCACCTGCGTCGGCGCCTGTGTTAGCACCTGCGTTGGCGCCTGTGTGAGCACCTGTGTTCGCACCTCGCCCCAGGCAGCGGTTGTGACTGTACCCTCTCCCCCCCCCATGTTGGCGCCTGTGTTAGCGCCTGCGTTGGCGCCTGTGTTTGCGCCTGTGTTCGCGCCTCGCCCCAGGCGCCGGTTGTGACTGTGGTCTTTCCTTCCCCCAGGGTCTGGGATGAGGCCCTCGGAGCTCATTAGGCACCAGGACAGCCATCTGATGGAAATGAATTTCAATTGCTTCCAGCCAGGGCGGGATGGGAACTGGCGACCCAGAGGTGAAACAGCCTCGTCTCCTAGCGAGATAACGTCCTTAAAAGGCATGGTGGGCGGTTCCATCAAAAAAAAAAAAAAAAAAAAAAAACCCCAGGGATAGTGCTTTGGTTGGACACACCGGACGCTCCTAACCTCCTGTTGCGGAGTAGCTCTTTCTAGAGCTTTCGACTTGATGTGTGCTTGGAGTGTCAGACAAAAGTACTTCCTCCCACACCAGGGTTTCCTTTTTCAAATACTGATTGACTAGTTTAAAAAAAAAAAAAAAAAAAAAAAAAAAAAAAAAAAAAGTATATTTTAAGCTTTGCATGACATGTTATGAAAGAATGTGATAATGACAAACCATTCGGATGAATAGCAGAACAGCCCACCGTGCCCTTTAAAGTGAACCCCCAGGGTTTTTGGGTGGGTTCATACTATACACTGTGGTTGTAAGCTGCTTCACTTTTGGGCCCAGGCTCTGCTGGTGTGCTGGTGCTGGAAGGCCTCGGGTTCTGGCCTTGGTGCCCGGCCGGATGGGCCCAGCCCTGGTCCTGGTCCTGGTCCTGGTCCTGGAAGTCCGCTCTTACAGAGCGCGATTAGAGGGTTCGAGTGCAGGCCTGATCTGCATGCTTCACATAGAGCAGGGCTGGAGGAGACCCAATCATACGCCGGCACAATGCTAGCCAGGGGCGCCCGGACGGCCAGCAGGAGGCGCTAGAGCTTTAAACAGTGCTATTCATCTCTACCCCCCCCCCCCACTACCCATGAGCACCGTTTAAACAGTGCTATACATCTCTACCCCCCCCCCCCCCCACTACCCATGAGCACCGTGAAACCAATTATGCGCTGCTCCTGTGTGGCTGCTGGCCACATTTGGCTCTGGCACGGGTCGGGTTCGGCCCGAGACCGTGGTGCTCGCTCTTTTACCGAGTGAGCTACCCAGCAGCCCTCCATGAGTAAACATAAGACTTTGTAACCTAGCGACCCAACCTGTGTTTTCAGTGTTCTACTCTAGAGAGTGAGCAGATGTTAGTATTGAAGAGTGCCGCTTTTTGCTTGGAGGAGATGTGGTCCAATGAGGAGGCTTACTATATGAGGTCCTGGCGACAGGAGGATTTCACACGAGCGTTAGGAGCTGCCGAATGTGAAGATGAGGACGGAATGCAAAATGACTCGTTTGTGGTGTTTTTTGTGGCTGTGTGAAGCTGTGCCTTAACACGGTGTGTCCCGATGAGGTCAGTGGGTACATGTTTATCGGGGGTGAGAACCTGCGGTCATCGCAGTCATTTTGGTGGGAAGCCCTAAAGAATGCCAAGCTTTTGATTCTTTGCACATATGGGGCATCACCACTGTGGAGTAACTTCACAGATGACATACCTGCCATCCAAATTATTACATCTCAATAATGGGTTCTATCGAGCTATGGCAGCATGAAATCGAGAGTAATTGAGATGCCCATGGTGAAGTCGAAATTTGGTTGCCAATGTAAAAGATGGACATTCATTTTCTGTTAAAACGGACGATGCGTGAGTAATCTGACCTTTAAACCACGAGTCTGTCACTGTCCTCCCTTCAGTCTGGGGGGGTCGTGAGTAGGGAGGGATTATGGAGGGAGGGTCTCAAAGCAGAGCCGAGCGATTCGAAGCCCGGAAGATCGAGCTGTGGTCTGGTGGCTGAAACACAACCGCCACCTAATGTTTTGAGTCACTTGCTCCTCAGATTCAGTAACTAACTTTTATGGTCTTCTCATTTCTGTTCTCTTTTGCATTTTGGGCGAAAGCTGATCTGTTGCCTTCCAGGGCTGGAGGTCTCCTGCGTTTGTGCTGTTTCTCACGTGTGAAACCGTCTGTGCAGTCGTGTTGGAACATGCACTCATTCTGCCGTGTTCTCTCTGTTCTTCTTTTCTTTCTTTAGGTGGCCTTCAAGGACCTCCACGGCCCCCACCGGGCCCCCCCGGGCCCCCAGGTCCGCCTGGCCCTCCCCCGCCCGGACAGGGTCTCCCCCCGCCCCTCTCTGTGCCCCCGAACCGAGGGGACCGCCCCCCGCCTCCGGTCATGTTCTCGGGCCAGTTCGGCCAGCCCCCCATGGGTCCCATCCCCCCCGGCCCCCCTCCCCCCGTCCCGGGCTACGGCCCCCCTCCCCCGCAGCAAGGCCCCCCTCCGCCCGGCCCCTTCCCTCCCCGCCCCCCCGGTCCCATCGGCCCGCCCCTCGCCCTGGCCCCCCCGCCCCACATGCCGGGCCCTCCCCCCGGAGGCCCGCCCCCAGCCCCCCATGTCAACCCCGCCTTCTTCCCGCCGCCCGGAAACAGCAACCTGCCCTCGTCCGATGGGAGGGGCCCCCCCTCCAACGACCCGTACGGGCGCCCGCCTCCGTACGACAGGGGGGAGTACGGTCCCGGGGGCCGGTAAGAGTGCGCCTCCCACTCCGAAAATCAGACAGAGCAGCCGTGCGTCTGGGCTGCGCAGTACTGCCAGTCACGTGATCACACTAACCGCCCCCGTGGGGCGTATCAGTGTTATCTATAGGGTCCGAAAAAACAGCCAATCAACAGCAAGGCCTTGCAGCCTCCATTTGATTGGAAACGTAAATCACATGATCAAACAGAAGCTCAAATAATAGCTGCTGATTGCCTGTCTTATCAACACCAAATAAATATCAGTGATGAAGTTTTGTTTTTTTACCTATACACCCCATGGCGACGGTTATTCTTTTTAAAAAGGTGGCGATTTGTTATTTCTTGCAGCCCGAGTTTCTGTAGGGCTTGCATTCAGAAGCAGGCAGTGGCCAGCTAGCGCATGTAGAATTCTGTGGTATAGTGGACGTCTCTCCTGGCTGATGTGTAAGGGTTTAGTGAAGGCCTGACGAGCTGCCGTCTTCCTCCTCCTCCTCCTCCTCCTCGCAGGGAGATGGACGCCGCTCGGACCCCTCTCAGCGAAGCGGAGTTCGAGGAGATCATGAACCGCAACCGGGCCATCTCCAGCAGCGCCATCTCCAGGGCGGTGTCGGACGCCAGCGCGGGTAAGCCACGCCCACTGCGCCGTCCTGTGTGTCTGTGCTTGGGAAGGTGGAGTTAGAACTGCCGAGTCATTAAATGGAACGTTGCATACCACCTGTTTGCATTTGAAGATTTTTGTATCTTTCATTAAGTCTGTCGTGAGTTTGAAGACATGTTTGCATACATTTTGTGAGCTGAAATTAAATCAAAATTTGTCATTGATCACAGCATCATTATCTCATAGTCGGATTGTCTGCATAATGCATAGGAGCATTTGATAGTTGACAGATGCATGATATTCTGGGCAGGTTTGGGTTTGCTAACCGTCTCCCCCCCCCCCGCCCCCCATGCAGCTGATTACGGGAGTGCGATCGAGACCCTGGTCACAGCGATCTCGCTCATCAAGCAGTCGAAGGTGTCGGCGGACGATCGCTGCAAAGTCCTGATCAGCTCCCTGCAGGACTGCCTGCACGGGATCGAGTCCAAGTCCTATGGCTCCGCCTCCAGGTAAAAACCCATCAAATCGGACAGTTGGTGTGGGTGGCGTTGGAGGTGTGTTCCGTGCGGTGTATCTGTTGAGGGTGGTGTATGAGGTCTTTGAGGGTGGTGTATGAAGTCTTTGTTGAGGGCGGTGTATGAGGTTTCTGAGGGTGGTGTATGAGGTCTTTAAGGGTAGTGTATGAGGTCTTTGAGGGAGGTGTATGAGGTTTCTGAGGGTGGTGTATGAGGTCTTTGAGGGTGGTGTATGAGGTCTTTGAGGGTGGTGTATGAGGTCTCTAAGGGCGGTGTATGAGGTCTTTGTTGAGGGTGGTGTATGAGGTCTTTGAGGGTGGTGTATGAGGTCTTTGAGGGTGGTGTATGAGGTCTTTGTTGAGGGCGGTGTATGAGGTCTTTGAGGACGTGGTGTATGAGGTCTTTGTTGAGGGCGGTGTATGAGGTCTTTGAGGACGTGGTGTATGAGGTCTTTGTTGAGGGCGGTGTATGAGGTCTTTGAGGACGTGGTATATGAGGTGTTGGTGTTCAGAGAGTGGCGTATGAGGTGTCGGAGTTCAGGGCGGTGTTTGAGGTGTCGGTGTTGAGGGCGGTGTTTGAGGTGTCGGTGTTGAGGGGTCGGTGTTCAGGGCGGTGTTTGAGGTGTCTGTGTTGAGGGAGTGGCGTATGAGGTGTCGGTGTTCAGGGCGCTGTTTGAGGTGTCGTTCCCGTCCGAAAGGCGGGAGCGGTCCAGGGAGAGGGACCACAGCCGCTCCCGGGAGAAGAGCCGGCGCCACAAGTCGCGCAGCCGCGACCGCCACGAGGACTACTACCGCGAGCGCAGCCGCGAGCGCGAGCGGCACCGCGAGAGGGACCGCGACCGGGAGAGGGACCGCGACCGCGAGAGGGAGTACCGCCACCGCTAGGACAGGTTTGTACTCCCGCCCCGTCCGCCCCTCACCCCTTTCGCCCCGCAGGGGGGTCACGGAGCCTGCGCCGGAACCCGCCGCCGACAGTCGCCAAGAGCAGGAGCCGCAGGTAGGTCCCACAGGTAGGCCGAACGGGCAGTAGGTCCCACAGGTAGACCAAACGGGCAGTAGGTCCCACAGGTAGGCCAAACGGGTTGTAGGTCTCTGAGGTAGGCTGAATGGCCTGTAGCTGCCACAGGTAGGCCAAATGGCCTGTAGGTCCCACAGGTAGGCTGAGCAGCCTGTAGGTCCCACAGGTAGGCCGAATGACCTGTAGGTCCCACAGGTAGGCCGAATGACCTGTAGGTCCCACAGGTAGGCCAAACGGGCTGTAGGTCCCACAGGTAGGCCAAACGGGCTGTAGGTCCCACAGGTAGACCAAATGGCCTGTAGCTGCCACAGGTAGGCCGAATGGCCTGTAGGTCCCACAGGTAGGCTGAGCAGCCTGTAGGTCCCGCAGGTACAACGTCCTGTAGGTGCCACAGTTAGAGTAGCCCGTCGGTTCTTTAATTCAGTTCAGTTCAGTTCAGTTTTATTTCTGCAGCGTTTTTATAGACATTGTCGCAGAGACGCTTTACAGGAAATGGGAAGATTAGCAAAGAATGAGCCTGAACCGCCCTAAAGAAAACCAGAATGTGAGGTTAAAAAACAACACTGGCCAGTGTGATGTCATTAAAGTCAGGATAAATGCTGATGGGGATTCTGCTGGAGCTAATAATCATACAGGTTGGGCAGATCACAGCCTGAGGTATTAGATTAGCTGGTAAGCGTTTGGAAATCATCTGTTACCATTGAGTTTCCTTGGTTCTGGTGCATTTGTTCGTATGTATGTGTGTGATTCCTGCACTTCCTGTGTGGCTGTTGTGTAGAAGTTTCCCGCAGAAAAGCTGTATATGTGCTGTATAGGTATAGGGGAATCTCTGCACACCTGTATCATGGCGGATGGCGTACCTGCCGTCCCAGTACCCTGATGCTTTGTTCATTCCAAACCCACATTCTAGAACATTCTGCTGTTTTGTGTGGCCCTACGTGTTTTCCAGTGGTGGTGCCCTTTGCCAAAATGAATGTGAAGTGCATTTTTCTCTCACTGATCAGCTGTGTAGCTTTGTGCACATGGATTCCATGAGTTCCTCTCTTTAATCTGGGCCATCGGTCCATGTGTGCTGTGGGCAGGGGTGTGTGCTGTGGGCAGGGGTATGCGCTGTGTGGACGAGATGTCCGTTTGGTTCAGGTCCCCTGTGTGATGTAACGCATTGTCAGGGCTCGTCTGCTGATCTATTCACTGAATTGTATTGCAGCTGTCAGTGTGTCATGCAAATATATGCAGAATTTCCTCCATGCCCTCGCTCTGTCCATTGCAAAACCGACTAAAATAACTCTGAAAATTTGTTTTATGTTGTTTTATATTTGTTTTGTTTTTATAACCGATGCAAGTACCCGCGCATTGAAAAAAACGCAACCCATGCCGGGGTGCTCCCATGCGTCGTTGCATTCAGAAATGTGCATTCCAGGATTTATAACGCAAAGCAAGCGTGTGCTGGAGAACCATGCGTCTCACAGCACATGCTACAGAACCACGTGCTTCTCATTTATATTTATATTTGCTCATCTGTTGCTGTAGATCGGAACATTTATCACAACATTTAAAATGATGAATGTTCTGATCTACAGAATGAATGAAGATAATGGGGGGGGAAAAAACTTATGTTCTAACAGTGGAATATTCGCAAATGCTTTATGAACAAAGGGCTTGAATGTCAATCTTGGAACAAGTTTGCCATCTTGCTTTGAAGTTTCCTGAATTGCTCTTATTATCTGGCATGCGGCATAAAATCTATAAAATGGATTTTGGCCTCAAATCATTTCACATTTCCTGACTTTTTTTCTGAAATTCATGGCTTGCAAAAAAATGTCTGGCCATCCATTTTTGTAGACTACTGTTTTGTAGTTATACTCGTACACTAGTGCAGCTAAGCCAAGGTGTAATAGTGAGTTAAATGTATTAGCAAGCTTCTCCGATTAATTTGATATCAAATTTAACCCCCGCTGCCAGCGTTTTTGGTGTTTCCTGTAATGCATGAAGCGGGTGTGTTTTCTCCCAAGTCATCTTGTATGTAGGAATCAGTGAGCAGTGTTTCCATTTAACTGCTCCGTTCTTTGTGATGCGATCACAAGGAATCGTTCGTGACCTCCACACGTGTTGTCAAACACTTCCTTTGGTGACGCAGAAGCCAGAATCTCACTGTTCTGTGTAACATGCTCAAACTGTTATATCTGGTGTATTGTGACACACGTGATTTGGGGATTCTGTACTTTTGTGATCATTTCGGTGGGGGGGGGGGGGGGGGTCTAGCCAGCTCTCAAACCCCCGCACAATATCCCCACCATGTGGCTGGGCTTCTTTTCCTGTACTCTTACAGTTAGCATAGTTAACTGCACTGGTCTGGGAATGTCGTTGGGCAGGTCTGACCCTGCTGCAATCGGCAGTTTTTAAAGGATTATGGTCTGCTATGCAGTCTTATGAAATCTCGTTTTTTAAATCATCAAATAAATTCATTCATTCATAATCAGGTGAATGGCCTTTAGGTCCTGTAAGTAGCCTGATTAGAGCGTCTCCTGAATGTATGTTGTGTACTGTAATGTAATCTCTGCTTTGTCAGATTGGTAACTGGATGTTTTCATGGTGTCAGCTTGTGATTCATTTTCCAGCCTAATTACTGCTTCCATTCCCTGAATTTCAGTATTTTAGTCATGATTTATTAATACACAAAATGGGAGGGTCTGCAGTGATGTTCTGCCAATTTGAGAAGGCTGATTTGTAACCCCAAGTGGTTCTCAATTTTGCAGTGGCTGTGCGTAATATTTTATTTATTTTCATTCCTGGACTTTTAAAAATGAAACTAACATTTTACATGTTAAGTTGCTGTTCCATCTGCCATGCTAGATGTTGGATCAGAAGTAATAAGTTTGTTTCATGTTCTGCGTTTAATCTGGACTGCACAAAGTTTAGCAGTAACTGGCTTTTGTGGAAATTGATTTCAGAAGATTCATTGTCAGTCATCTCAGCTGTGTTGTTTGGTATCCAGTTTGATTTTTGTAGAAGTACCATCTGCATTATGCATTAAAATGATTTTTTTAGATATTTAACCAAATTTTCCCAAATGTGCAGGGATTTTATCTACCTGTCAGTTGTTACCCATTAACTGCAAAATGTTGACCAGTACATGCAACGGCAAAAATAAATTGGGTGTGCCACTAATGAACTATTTTTGCATTAATGCCATTTAACTTGAAAGTGTTTTTCACATGTATTGATGACTTTAATCTGACATTGTTGGGTAATTTTGTGGTAGCCTTGAATGTACAGGCTTTTAAAGCAATGACTCGGGTTTTCTGCTCCCACTCTTTGGCAGTACACTGTGTAACATGTCTGCTCACAGCATTATTAATGCTAACACTAGCTAGTGGTGTGAGGAGCGCTACTACTTAACATCAGTGTTGGTGTTTGAATTAGTCTTCTACAGACCGCTTGTAAAATGTCTGCACTACCGGTCAAAAGTTGTAGTACAGTTTACTCATGTTTTAGTATTCTGTTTTTAGTTTATTTTAAGCATTTTAACTTTTGTAATTAAAAAGAAAAGAACAAGAATATTTGAAAACAGGATAGCTACCTAAATTTTGGAGTTCATTACGCAAGCTATGTTTGGTAGCATAAACAGGTGAACAGATTATTTTCTTTTTCCAGCAAGAGAAGTAAAATCAGCTAGTTTGTGACAATTTGGATAGAAAGGACACAGAAGCAATCCACAAGAGCAGCTCATCTGTGGGAACTTTCAGAATCACAGGATTGCCATTGTAGAAAAAAATTCCATGAATATACGCAGCAGTTATTACTGCAGAAGGTGTCTATTTTGATGAATCTTGGTCTGCAAAATGAAAGGTGTGTTTTTATAATCTCTGCTGGAAGATTGTGGGCGCACGGAAACTTCTGACCTGTAGTGCATATTAATTGGGAAAAACACACACACACACATTTGAGTAGTTAACCTTGGAGTGGTGTCTTCCCTGTACAACCCATGGTCTAACCTGATCTCTCGAAATAAAAGGTTTTTTCCCTTTAATCTCAGTGTTTGCAGATCTTAACGGGAAATGTTTCTTCTGTTCATTCAGTGTTCCAGGTGTCTTTGTAGACCGAAGAACCTAGCCTTAAAAAATGTCCTGTTGGTAACTTTGGTGATGTTTGCAGGCAACAGCGAAATGCTGACACCCTTCTTTTAAAATCACTGTTCCGTATGTGCAAATATAAGTCACGGATCCATGCACAAATATAAATCCATTATTTAATATCTGAATGTTCTGGGCCACCTATTCCAATCTGACCATGAATGTCACTGTAATCTTACGACTTATTGTCTGCGGGGGAAACCCCAGCTAATGTTTGTGTTTGTGCATGCCATGCATTGTCCCGAGAAATATATTGACAATTTGATAAGCAGTTGTTGAACATCCAACCAAGTATGTTTTTGTGGGATTATTTTAGGTTCTCGTTTCTTATAAAATAAAAATGGATTTCTGTACGATTTAAAATATTTTGTAAAGATGTGGACAGTTTCGGGGAGGGGGGGGGGGATGAGTGTAAAAAGTAATGATAAAAATGTTAAATATGGGTTGGCACTTTTAAGGAAATTAATGTGTAACCGTATGAATCAGGTGCAGTGATACGTTTTAAATGTGGACTCGACCAGTGATCGTTGGGGGGGGTGGGGGTGGGGGGGGGGGGGTTCTCTAAATTTGTGTGTTCCAGCTATTACTCATTTAAAATGCATTTTAGTATCAGCATGAATTTATCCAATTGATTTTGTAGCGAACAAACTAAATTCAGCTGCTCACAAATTGATGGATCATGCCTGTGTCATAAATTGTCACAATTGGACTCTTGTAAGTGCATTCTACCCTGACTGGTGTTTAGTTTGGTTTTTCTTACTCAAGTACGTTCTCACATTTTTACTCAGGAGCCAAGCACCATAGGTACATAATGCGCCCTAATGTGTTCACTTATCTACTTATTCATCTTTTTATTACTAAATCCACCGGGTTTTATAAAAATTGGCAAAATAAGAGACTATAACCATACAGCAATGTCAAAGCACATGCTAGTGCAATGTAGCATCAGGTTTTAAAAAATAATATTAATAATACATGTAATAAATCTTATTTTGCAGAGTGGTCAGACATGGCCTGCTCCCGCATTAGAAGAGCATGCGTGTCCTCTTGATAAAATGCAGTGAACACCTGCTTAAGTGGCGTATTGCTCTGTGTTGTAAAACTCCCTAATGCACTGCACATACAATCTGATATCTACATACACCTGGGCTCATGGAACCTTTCTGCAAAATGGCACATTAGTTACCTCATGGGGTGGGGGTTAGTCGTTTCTTTTCCTTGTTAGATGCACAAGAATGATATTCAACATCTGCACAATAACTGATTTTCCTCATTGGGGCACTAGACAGTGTGCTTATTGGCTTTTTGAGGCTGTGGGTGCTTGGCTCCTATAATTGCTGCTTGTAGGTACAATCTTAATTTGCATTTGTGGCTTTTTACCTGATGGACTAGTTTGAAAATGAATACAAACCGAGATTGTGTTTTCAGCTTGTGCTGTATGTGACCCATCCTGCAACTTCATAAACTGCTCCTCAGTTGACGTTCTGCCTTACGTATGGTTTGATCCACTATATATATATTGTACTGTTTTATGCTTTTCTGTGAAGACTTTGAAATGTGTGAGACTTTACTGGTTTGTTTTTCCAATGTGCATGCGTACAGTGTATTTGGTAGTTTTTTTGATTGCAAATGTCTTCAAGGTGCAATGATTCTACACTTGCCTTGCTTCACTCCTGAGTTTAGACATTTTAGCCCTATTCTCTCACATACCTAATGTCCACATTTGTTAACCGTGTGGTGTGTCTGTCTTTCTGTCTAAGCACTATTGGTAAACTGCTGTGTATTCTTGACAAGGGGAAGGTTGACTCAGGGATATGCATTTCAATTCCCGGTTTGTGTAAATTTGCTGTCGGATATGTGGGATGGTTTTATTACATAGAAGTGTTTGTCAGGGCCTTCCTGTGAAGATTGTGATACGGTACAGTGCGGATAGATACATTTCCACATTCAAAATGCTTAACAGCCTTTTTGAAATTTATAATCGCCCTATCACAGCCCTCTTGCATTTTCTGCAGTTATTGTAAGCATGTTTAAGGTCCCAAGTTTTGTTACTGAAAGTGATGCCGGGGTGTTTGCCAGGTCAACTCCTCCTTATCTGCTGGCTTTGCCATTTTGTAAACATTTCAGTTATTTAAAAAATAAATTTTTTAAAGCCATCAAATTGTTGAACATGACAAAACAAGGTTTTTTTTTTTTTTTTTGTTTTGTTTTTTTTACATTTACGTTGCGTTTAAATAATCAGCACATCTCCAGTCAGCTGTATGGCTAACGCGTTGTTAAATACATTTTAAAAAACTACATCTGCATTTTAAGTTTTGAGCTTTGCAAGGTTAAAAGCCCAATAATTGGTTGTTTTTTTTTTAGATGCTTTGACAAGGAAAAGTGAATTCCTCTGAGTTTAAACTTTAGTTTTTTCCAATGCGTCTGCATTACTGATGCTGAACAAGGGGGCTGATGATGTCACTGCCAATCGACCAGGATGCTGACCTGATATTACTGGTCCTGAATTACAACCGACGGCCTTTTTTTTTTATTCGATTTTATTTTGTTTCTGTCCCGCTTAACTGCATGTCCCGCGTCTCCTCCCCTGTTGGGTTAAAAGTGAGAGAGAATGTGTGTTAGGGTGACATTGCTGGGCCTGCCCCCAAAACCAAACTCCTCCCTTCGTTCTGACACGTTTACAGCTGACGGAAGAGGAGGGACCGGGACCCCGCCGGTCTCCACGGTAACGAACGTCGTCAGGGAAACAGCCCAACCTTCACCTTCGCCCCAGCCCCGCCCCCCCCCGGAAGGAGCTGCTGTTCGCGGCGCACGGATCTGGTTCACGCTGAGCCGGTAGACTGTGTCAGGTCCTGCATTCATGGTAAAAAAAAAAAAAAAAAAAGCAAACAAAAAAACAAAACAATCCCATGGCTCTTTTTATTTTTATTAAAAAATTTGGCTTTGCAAAAACCTAAGAATAGTAAGTCTGCCAGTCTTGTTCGTCCCGCCAGAAAACGCGAAAACTCTTTTTTTATGGCTATAGTGTGTAATTTGTGATTAGAAATGTTTTTATAGGGATTTTTTTTTCCTTTCTTTTCCTATTCCCCATTGTAGCGTCCTTGTGTGGACGATGTGTGTAAACGTCGCCGCTTTGATTATTAACAGAATAGATTGTGTTGTAATAAAATCTTTTGCGTGGGCTGAAGGGCCTCACTTCTACGTGGCATTCCTCCCCTGGCCTGGCCCTGCTTTCGTTCGTACTAAATGTCCCTGCTTTCAGTCTCTCTTCTTTAGAAGGCTTTCGTTTTTAAACTGATCCAGCCTTGGTTGGCAAAAGGTAATATGGTCTGTGTTCAGAAACACTTTTGCAGATTCTTTTCTTTTTCTTTTGTTTAAAGTTTTTTTATTTTCCTGTTTGTTTACTTATGTGACTGAACCTTTCTTTTTTTTTTTACATTGAAAAGATACTGATATGCAAAATTATCTCTGCTTGATACCAGAATTGTTGCACATTCAAGTAAGTTTGGTACCCAACTAAGCTCCCCTAGTCTTTGAGTTAGGAGTGCGGTTCAGCTGCTCAAAGGCACTCTTCGCAGGCGTCCCAGGTGAGATGCTGCGGTTGTGCCTTTGAGTAGACTGTTCGACGTACGCACCATCAGTAAGTATGCAGCTAATCCATCCGCACATGGTGTATATTCTCTGCAGGTTTCCTGGCTACTGTGAGCCGCTGATATGGTAAACTGCATCGTTGTGGTTTTTGAACAGTTCAAGAAAAAAAAAAAAATAAAAGTTTTTAGCAGCTTGTATCATTAAGCCTTGTGTTAAGTGTCCTTAGGCCGAGAGACTAAATGTCTAGGGACAGTAGATATTTGGCACAGCTGAACACAGACTACCAGAAAGCAGGGGGCTGTTCTAAAGTAAATGTCATTTTCGACCCTAAATGTCAGTGCTATGATCTTCAGTGATCTTTTTTTTTTTTTTTTTTTTTTTTTTTTTTTTGGTTTAATTTGAAAGGCTGTCACACATTTTATTAAGTTCACATACACATTTTGACTTATGTTAAAAAAAAAAAAAATGGATCAAAGCAAGCCGACTGAACATCATGATTTTTTTAAAAGATAACCCGTGCCGTGGTAGCGTTGTCTTAAATGATTGTGGTCATGTTGAGTATCTGGAGGTAGTGGTAACTGCAATTTAGGCTTTATGACCAGTTTGGAAGTTAAAAATCGATTGTCTTGTACCCATTAAAGTTGGACTTGTCTGTCTGCACAGTTCCTGGGCATGCGATTTTTCAGTGGAGTCAAAAGTTGATGTTGTACAGCTTGTTGTGAATGTCGTTCTATCAGTAAGTCGTGATGGTCCCAGGTGTTAAGTCTTCATAACGGAATATGAATAAATGTCACGATTGTTTCAGGAAGACTAACAGTTATAAAAGCATGTGATCACTCAGTGTCTATAAGATAAAAAGATGTGTTTCAGGCACACACATGGGGGCTATGGAATTACATGCAAATATGGACTCATTTCATGTGTTTAATAACTTCTGAATAATGGGTTTAAAATGTGGATATTTTGTGACAAAGTAAATGCAAGGGAATCGATTGGGCAATTCAAATGATAACCCACCTGTAAGCAAACTTCTCTGTTCACACTCAACTTAATGTCCCTGGGGTTACTTTCAAAATGCTCAATTTTTATGAATACACGCTTTGAAAATGTGATGTTTTAAGCACCCGATAGAATATAGGTTTAATGACGGCGGAAAGGTACTGCTAATTACTTTTTGAGGGGGGGAAAAATAAAAAATAAAATCTGTTCACTATAAAGATGGGTTAAGGGACCTGTGGAGAATGTGCTCGGGCTTAGCATTACTGCATTGGTTCAGACCTCCAACAGCCACCATAAGGTTATCTGCAGCCTGGTCTTGTAATTGTGTTCTTACCGTTTTCATTCCCATGATGCACCAGGAAGGTAGATTGAAGATGGAGAAATGTCTGCTCTTCGGTTGGTTGACGTGTCTAGGATATGGTGCAATTAAACCTGTCCTAGTTTAATAGCTCTGTCATAGCTAGGTGGTCAGAACATTTATAGGTGCTACTAACACCTTTATTTTTTTAGGCATTAATTCATTCTCTGCTTCCCACATGGGAATCTTCACCTGGAATTTCTGTCTATGCAGACAAATTTGGCAGAGTTGCAAATGATGTCTTTCGCTGCTTGGGCTATTTGACTGTTCCGGCACTAGCAGGATAACTAGACTTTAACTGTAATTGTCTGAAGTTGGCTGTGGCCATCGCAGAGTAAACGGTAACATTGTACGTTTTCGGCAGGTCATGAGCATGTATTTTCATTAGCTATCTTCAGGAAAGATTAAAGATAAATACCTTCTTTCGTAGAGAATCTAAGAGCAGTCATTTCTCCAAACAGAACAGGTTCAAATTTTCTGTATGTTTTTTAAAAAATATATCAATCTTGGGTTGTCCTTGCACGGGCTGTAACAGTGGAAAATGTTGCGATAAACAATACCTGTGGCTCAGGAGGATTAATAGTGTGCCCTCTTGCCGTCGTTCTGAAAGGTTCAGCTAGGACGTCCATCCCTGTTGTGAAGGTTATGGGTGTTACCACTGTTGGTGTCAATAATGAAAAATAAAATGTGGATTGGGTAATTGCTAAGAAACAGAGGGTTTATGATCCTATTTCACTGCTGTGGGCAGTGTTAAAAATATTCAAGACAACATTCTTTTTTTTAGCGTGGCATTAAGAAAAGCTAAACTGGGAAAGAGCACTTTTCTTTCATCCACAAAATGCTTAAAGTTGTTCAACCAAAAACTGTTTTACACCTCCATTTTGTAAATAGAACCAAAATGGCCGAATGGCGTGGTCAGTTTCTATTCCGTTCTAGCTGTACATATGGAAAGTAAATCCATTTGCTTCTTCTCAATTTTTCGTAAAGGGATCCTTCAGGTTGCTGATTTTTTTTTTTTTTAATCTTCTTGACGTGATGCTCTTTCTTTAGGTCTTTAGGTTGAAATTGGCACCAGGAGGGTCAGGAATGTTTTTAAATACACACTGTCCTGTATTAAATGTCCTCAATAAACTACTTTTTACTAACTAATCATTTTGAAATCACTGCAAGCCTTTATGACCTCTGTGTTTCCCTGCTACCCTCAAAATGTTGGTGTTAGATCTTCTCAAAATAGCTGACCGGCAACCTGTGAATGCTTTCAATTGGTCTGATAATTAAAAATTTTTTATTTTTTTTTTTTTTTTTTTTTTTTTAGAAATTGTGTTTGTGAAGGTTTATTTCAGAATTTGCCATTAAGACATGTAGTGTTTACAGATGTATTGTATTTTTGTCTTTGCAAGTTTAAATGTGTAATATAAATTTGAAAAGGTGTTTGATTGCAGCACTTTCGAGCATTCCTCTTGCTCAAAGAGGTTCATCTTCCAGGTAAGTGTGGTTTAAAAAAAAAAAAAAAAAAAAAAAAAAAATACAGTTCTGGGGGGAAAAAAGTTTTTGACCTAAATTTTGATCTTAGTCTTTGCTTCTAATACCAATTAATGTATTATACCATTTAATAATCATCATTTTTGGTTCCCGAATATTTGGTGGATTCACAACAAAATGAAAATTTCAGACTATTTGGTGGATTTAGCCATTTCTAGATTCTTGATGATGACTAGCTTGGAGAGTCCAGCAAAACACTTTCACCTGGTGTTAATTTTCAATTATTGTCCTTGATTTTTTCAGGAATATTCATATTTGCTCAAAGCCTCGACCGGGCTTGCATGCCTGAAAGTAGTCATTTTGAGGTCCAGTCATCCTGCCGAAGCATGGCAGAGAAATCTCATGACTAGTACTACATAGGTCAAAGGTCATTGGTTTTAATGCATTTAGACTACCTCAAGTTGTTCCTCTATTAAAAGGAATGACGTTTTTAAATTGTTGGCATGCATTACCACGGTCACTCTTGGGCCCCTATTGATGAATGCTGTTTTGTGCAGTTTAGATACCCAGTCATCAGGTGTTTGTTTGCTTGGATTTTCTTTTTTTTAAACAATAAAGTGATTTAAAAATGATTGGTGTGTGGGATTTGCTTTATTTTACCAATTCCCCTGATTTCAGAAATGTTCAAGTGCAGCAGTGGGGGTTGTGGGGTGGATTTGGGATTCTGCATCTTGGGGGTGAAGATCAAATGGTTTTCCATGAATTGTCTGTTTGACCACTAGAGGGGGGCAAGCGACTACGAACGTGTAGTGGCCACACGTGAAAGGGGGCTCACGGTCCAATTATACAAAATTATAAAGGAATATCACAGTGCGGATCCCTGTGTAATTTAATATTATTTCTGAGCTACTTATCGGCATTACCCTGGTTATGACATGTCTAGTGCTGTATGTAGAATGCATCTGTTGTGTGAAAGGGGCTTACAGCACACTTGTGATGTCCCTGCAGTGTTTGGCTGGTGTACAGTATGACAGAAATATGGACTTCTTCATTCTACCTCATGGCGTAACCCGTTACTGCAGTAGGACCAATCTGACAAAAACGTATTGTTTTCAAATGTACCGCTAAAGAATCTTTCACCTGTGTTGATGGATTTGAACGCCCTCACAGGTTTCAGAGGTCACTTGAGACATAGTGAAAATCACAAGCATCTTTTGAGGCAAACCCTTTCAGAATCTGTGGTTATTTTGTGATAGAAAAGGGAGTCTGTGGTGTGAAATGCGTATGTAAATCGCAAAAACTTGTCCCAAACAAACATTCTCAAAGTGCTGAAACGGTGTGGATTTTACCTCATCAGAATCCGTGCGATCTTCCTGCACTCTGCTTGTGTTTGGGCTACGTCTCATAAACAAGTATTTCTGCTCTCTCCCATGAAAATGGGAATTCAACCCCTTTTTTGTGGTCATGCTTGTCTATCATATCCTATATTAATGTCTGTTGATGTGCCTTTACCATTCAGCAATATAATATACAAACCACTATGGAGAGATCATAAAAACTTAAGTGTGGCATCTGACAGATACAAAAAGACAGCAGACATTTATTTATGTCACAGGTGTCAAACTCCAGTCCTGGAGGGCCGCAGTGTCTGCTGGTTTTTGGAGTGTTCTTGGCGCAAGTTTCATTTAAGTCATTGATTGGCTAAAGAATCCACACCTTGTTCTCAAGGGCTTAATTGGCACCTGATTGAAAGGAAACCACAAAAACCCACAGACACTACAGCCCCATTTGGATTCAGTTTGATACGCCAGATTTATGTGTTCCTTTTTTCCACCACCACGTGTAATTGATTATTAATGCAAGTGACTGTTTAGATGTCTAATTTTTTACAGTCTTTCGAGTTCATACGGTGGTGTGTGTTAGTGTCTGTGATCATGTGGTCACCCTCTTTGAACCTGCAGGAGTTCCTGAATTAGTGTACATACTATGGGACAGATGGCTTTATGGGGGTGTTTGTGTCAAATGGAGCAGATAAAGTGTTTCAGTGGGAAGTATCAAGTATGCTGCATTTGACAAAATTGAAAGTAAAAAGGCTACATTTCAAAAAGGTTATCGGATTGATCCACTATTCCAACCGCCCACACGGATTTCGAGAAATTGCATAACATTGTTGAGTTGTATTTTTCAAACCTGCTTTTTGCCAATATTAGAGCATACGGCATGCCATTTAACTACATGCCACCAGCCATGCCAAGTGTTTGGGTAGCCAGTGCGATTTATAGTGTGACTCAACTGTGCAACTGGACTGGCTGTGATTGTAAAAGGAGCAGTGGTGTTGACTGTAGTAGGATTTTGATTTTTCGGCCTCATGATGGCTTGCTTTACTGGCATTAAAGCTTATTTTGTCAAGTGACAACAGCAACAGACTCCTAATGCAAATTCCACCCCTAGAATCAAATGTAGACTTTTGTCAACTTTCTTGTGCAAAAACTATTGATGCAAAGATGCACAGCTGGCCAAGAAACCGTCCCATTACTTTTGCTTCCCTAAAATGGGGGACTCAGATAAATAAGTTATGTAATTCCTAAACCAGTATGGAATGATGGCTTCGTGTTAAACAAAAAACAATAGACTAGAATGAATAGTCTGGTCAGCTGTGATTTGCATTAGTAAAGATCGCCTGTAACATTACCACAGTCGTCATCCTAAAGCTACATGGTCTGTCCTAATGTATGACTGCACCTGTTGCACACAGATATTAATGTCAGCAAAAGAAATTGTGTCCTTGCTCTGAACGGGCACATTCCGAATACATTTTATGATGACCAATTTCACATAAAATATCTAGAGGGTTATATTCGTTCTGGTGTCATTTGAACTTGCTTTCAGTTCTACTGACAGCTCACCATTTTAAGTGATAGCTCACAAATGACACTTTAGTCATTCTTTGAAACTGTGTGATGTCCTGATCATTTTTTATTTTAAAATAATGCCAGTTGTCTTTTGCTTTCTGACGTTTTAAATTCAAATTCAAATTTACATGACTGTAAAAAAAAAAAAAAAAAAAAAAGTGATATATCTCAACAGAAAGGTTTTCAGTGTAAAACGTTTTAGATATGGTACCGATGTGTCAAATAATCGCCATTGAAAGATCGGTGTAAATGCTATTTTCAAGAAATTTCGGACTTAGATTTGTATCTTTGAGGTGGCAATATTTTAAGAAACCGATCAGATGGTAAGACGATGAAACACAATGTTACATTACTTAAAAGGAAGGGAAATGGGCAGCAGTTAGCATTGCTGTGGAATTTTTCCTGTGTTGTTTCAGTGAACCATTTAAGCCAGCTGTAACTTGGCATCATCTCATAATAACTTGGTATGCAGATTTTTTGGGGGGCTTTTTTATTTTTATATATATTTTTTGTTGTTGTTGTTTGTTTAAAGTGTATGCTTAGTGCACGTGCGTAAATTGCCTTTTTAACGTAGAAAAATGACTTGTTTAGATAAAATGATTAGATTAAACAGAACTGCACTTTAAACAGTAAAGTTACACATTCTTGTTTCGATAAACAGTAACACGGGACAACCTCCCCCAACTTTTACAACAAATTACGACCCGGATGCAATTGCAGACAGAACAACCAGCGACAAGGCCCAGAGCTCTCCGCTGTGTGTAGTCGAAAGAATTAGCTGGTAGACTACAGAAACAGGCTGCCTTATTTTGGATAGCTGTTTCAATACATTTGCACACATTTAAGTGGATTTTATCTCACAGTACCGGGAAAAGGAAGCACCGGGGATAAACTGGGCGGAACTTCAGCGTTCGGACAGGTTTTCTGTGGAGTAAAAAATTCACCTTTGGAAGTTTGGTGATTGTTTTGGCGCTCTGGGAGGAGTGGGGAGTGAAGAGACCGAGATTGGTTTTGGATCCTATTTTGAGTCAGGAGACGAACATTTTTTTGACCACAGACGTTGCACAAAATACGGGATTCTCAGATCTATTACTGGGAGAAGACGCCGTGCGTGTTTCGATTTCTCCGACATATTTCTCTTGTTCGTAAGTATTAGACTAGTCTAGTAAGATCTCATTCATTATATGTTAAATGCTGAATTGTGGTGTTTCGCGCTTAAGTATTCGAAGGGATTAAATCGCAATAGCTAGTTTGCTTTTTACCAGTAGCGAACATTAAGATCGCTACCCTGAAAACGAGTGGGCGATGTTTTTCATTGCTAGCCAGCAACCTAGCAAAGTCATACACAGATTTGCGATGCGAGTTGTGACGAGCTAATTAACGTTAGCCAAGTAGCGAATTTACGCTATGGCCAACGTTAGTCTCGCACTATAACGTAAAGTAACTTTGTTAACCTCCAACATGTAGTTGCTGTCTATCCAGCTACCTGTATAGAACTATTTATTTGTTTTAAATTGGTACTGCCATTTCAAACATGTTGATCACAGTCTCTAAGAGCTGAATCGTTGGAAGTTACTAGCTGGTAAAGTTATCCAGTTTGCAAGGAGTTCGCAATAGTTGGCGATCTATGGAGTTAGCCCGGGTAGCTACTAAGCTAACGTAGGCACTCTGATCAGGAGAAAAGTAGTGAGACTAATTAACGTCGTAGCTAGCCTGTCGTATAGTCTGTTTTGTGGTTTTTGGTATCCTGAATTTGTTGTACTGTTGATTGACCAGTGGTCGTTATGGAGGACTTTAGTTTTCGACGTATATATTCATTCCAAATATTACTTCGCTAACGCGTTGTTGTAGAGTAACGTTGAGTTAGTCTAACGTAGCTAATGTGAATTGGGGAGGGACGCCTTTTATGAAAACATTTCAGGAATTCCGTTTAAGTTAGCTAACTAACTGATAGTTATGCTAGCTGGCGAAGTTTTTGTTTTGTGTGTGCTCGCGGTCCTGTGTAATATTTAACCAGTTATAAAAACAGAGGATGATGTTGCAGCCAAAACTATAGTAGTATCGACAGTCAGATCGCGATTATACGATGCTAATTTAGCTAGCTCTAGCCAACATTCGATAGACCCGAAACGGATTCGTAGCTACTAATCCACTTATAATATGGCTATATGGGAAGCGTGGGGGTAGACTCCATCGTGATTAGTGTCCAGCAATGTGATTTCAGTGAAACGAGATAACTGATGAGGATTGCGCTAATCTCGCACTGAATCTGCCGCTTCTTGCTTCCGTCCCAAAAATCTGCATAATTTGTCTGCCATCACGTATCGCAAAATATGTTCATATGTTCCAAAGGCTGAATTCGGCTCTGTCGTTGTTTGGCCGGTAGTTTTTCACGTGCATCACGGTATGAGAAAGCTAATACAATGAATTGAAAAGATTCATCCCAAATAACGTTATAACTGTTGGATTCATGTGTTGGCGCAGGATGAGTTTCACTGTCACGTAATCAGCATCGAACAGCGGCTTTGTATTCATACCTGTCATGTAGCATTGGGTAACAAGTGCTCTCACTCCATATAAGCTGTGATGAATGGCAAGGAAAGTCTTTGAAATGTCTCTTTAACCCATGTGTGCACAAGCTAACCACTTGGGCTGTTCAAGTGCACTCCGCTAATTGAACTAATGAGATCGATTGGTGCTTCTATATAAGCTGTAAACACCAGGTTGTAGAATGACGAGTTGATTTACTGTGCAGGGATATGTGTAATTTGAAAAAAAGAAAAGAAAAGAAAACTCGCCGCAAGTGTCACACCCATCCAACAAGCTGACGTCCTTGGTTTGCTGAAAATGCATCCATCCGTTTTCAAAGTGGCACATTTTCATCTGCTAAAATTTTCTGTAATGTTTGTTTTTCTCACACGTCCATTGAATAAATGTGCATTTATTTGATGTCTACTGCAGGGCAAGGATGGTTTGTTTACCTTTCCCAGCACAATTGATATGCTAATTCATCAGAGATGTGGGAAGGGCAGTGTGATCATAATCTATTGGCCCTTTTCCACCAGAGGAACCTTTTCTGGAACTGTAGCCAGGGAACTGAAATTGGAAGGTTACTGTGTGCCCATTTTTGTCATGCTTTTTTGTGTTTGTTTAGCATCAGCTTGTGTATGGTTTAAATGGCACACTACATGTCAGAGAAACTTGTGAGGAGGATGAAATTGTTGGCAGCAAGTTTCTGAAGGAGTGGAATGGAAGGAGAGCAATGGAAGGAACCTTCTTCTAAAACACGCCATTTAATGCGTTTCTCGGCACATTGGCCGACGCATAACAGCAACGTTCAGCTTTTCTGGGAAGAACATTATTGGCCAGGTCTGTGCTAGTCTTCCTTATTGCCCTCACTCAGGGAAAGGCTGCAGTATTGAGTGTTGCATTATGGGATACAGTAAGCATGGGCACACACTGGTGGGAGTGATGGTGAGCTATCTCTATAATGAGGATGATGAAGACTGTAGCTGACTAGACTGCACGTTATGATCACGCTTGTGAGTCAGGGGCGAATGCACTTCAACCTGATTTTCTCGAGGGATCGTTATAAACGTGACACCTGCTTTATGATGTCTCTATGCATCAGCGTCAGTAATGGGTTTTAAAATGTGTTCAGGTACAGAAGAGTGTCCGTGCAGGACTGCAGACCGCACTGCGGCTGTAATGGTCCCTGTCTCTGGTGTCTTTGGGCTCGGACGTTTCTCCAGTCCTCAGGTGAAATGCCTGTTTGTGTTTGTGCAATGCTGCCCCAAACCTGTTGCCACCGCAGGTTGAAACATGACTTGTACATTATCCAGAGCACAGAAATTTCCCTGCCTGGGAGGAACTGTGATGCTGAAAATGAGCAATGAGCCCCACATGTGCCATTATGCTTTTTAATATTCTGTGAGTTTTAAAAATTTATTAATAAAAACATTTAATTTTAATAAAAAAACAAAAAAAAAAAACTTTTTTTGCACCCGCCAAGCCACTCCCATGGAAATAAGATTATGGTTCCTACAAGGTTTACAGTAAATGTAAATGTTATACATTTCGCTGCTTTGCAAACCCAGAACATTAATAATGCATCTGCACAGAGTCTGCTGTCACACACACACACACTGAGGCATTTATACCACTCCTTCTCAGGGTTTAATTCACCCTTCCACAAGATTCACCTGCTACAGTGTGCACCATTAATTTATTCACTCTACTTAGCTGATAACATAAAATGTGAAGAGTCCCGAGAGTTTCACATTGACTAAATGCCTGTGAATATAAGAGTAACGTTTGCAGTGTCTGGACTGGAGAGAGATCGGTTATGTTCCCTGCCTGGCGTTGCAAAGCCCGTATTTCATTGCAGCACATGAGAATGGCTCAAATTTGTTTTCACTATGTGACTAGTCGTGTCACTGTTAGAAGAGGGTTCTTCTTCGTGACACAGTGGTGCTGTGACTCCACTCCATCTAGGCTCTTCAAAAGCCTTCTGGTGCACGTGATTTCACTCTGAAGTGGATGTAGCGGTTACAGCCTTCCCATCATGCCTTGTAATTGGCATCTCTGGTGTCCAGTCAGTCTGGCCTCGGTGTGTAATGGAGAGATGGACAGACTGACTGCCGGCAGGAAGGCCCGAGAAGTCCAAGGTACCGGGAAACGGCCGCTGCTTAAGACTAAACAAATTACAGCGGATAGCGTAAACCCCCCCCCCCCCGTCTGTAGATGCCTGTGTGGTGAGAGCGTCTTGTGTAGCAACGCTTTTGCTGTTAGAGTTGCTGCAAAAGTGTCTGATTTTTCCCTTGTGGGTTTACATGAGTGTGTTTTGGCTTCCTGATAAATTCCAGCCAAATGAAGCAGAAAAAGCTCTGAATTGAACCCCCCCCCCCCCACACCCCACCAATCGCGGGGCAGACAAACAGTTCATTTCATTTTCCTTTGCATTCATATCAATCTTTATTCTTGTGGTTGTTGGTATGAAAGGAATTTGGAACAAATCTGGAAAGGAAGCAAAAAAAAGATAAGCATGACAAGAGAAGCACATTTTATTTGACCACGTGATCTGTCTGATTCTCGCCTTCCTCGTAAACTGGGAAGGAACATCGCTCTGAAACTGGGCGGATTTCTTGTTTAGCCTCACTTTAGATACCTTAGTGTGGATACATGCTAACCTTTTTGTGCATACAACATGCTAAACCGTAGTGTGAACCGGCGCTGAGCCAGTTGCATCTCCGTCTGGTGAGCGCTGAAAAGCCGGCCGTTCGTAACGTTGAGCTGGAGCGAACGTCGTTATCGATGCGGTGAGTGACAGCGACGTTTCCATGTGAGAGAGTGACAGCGACGTTTCCGTGTGAGAGAGTGACAGCGACGTTTCCATGTGAGAGAGTGACAGCGACGTTTCCGTGTGAGAGAGTGACAGCGACGTTTCCGTGTGAGAGAGTGACAGCGACGTTTCCGTGTGAGAGAGTGACAGCGACGTTTCCGTGTGAGAGAGTGACAGCGACGTTTCCGTGTGAGAGAGTGACAGCGACGTTTCCGTGTGAGAGAGTGACAGCGACGTTTCCGACGTTTCCGTGTGAGAGAGTGACAGCGACGTTTCCGTGTGAGAGAGTGACAGCGATGTTTCCGTGTGAGAGAGTGACAGCGACGTTTCCGTGTCAGAGTGACAGCGACGTTTCCGTGTGATGAGAGTGACAGCGACGTTTCCGTGTGAGAGAGCGACGTGACAGCAGCGACGTTTCCGTGTGAGAGAGTGACAGCGACGTTTCCGTGTGAGAGTGACAGCGACGTTTCCGTGTGAGAGAGTGACAGCGATGTTTTCCGTGTGAGAGAGTGACAGCGACGTTTCCGTGTGAGCGAGTGACAGCGACGTTTCCGTGTGAGAGAGTGACAGCGACGTTTCCATTGTGAGAGAGTGACAGCGACGTTTCCGTGTGAGAGAGTGACAGCGACGTTTCCGTGTGAGAGAGTGACAGCGACGTTTCCGTGTGAGAGAGTGACAGCGACGTTTCCGTGTGAGAGAGTGACAGCGACGTTTCCGTGTGAGAGAGTGACAGCGACGTTTGTGAGAGAGTGACAGCGACGTTTCCGTGTCAGAGTGACAGCGACGTTTCCGTGTGAGAGAGTGACAGCGACGTTTCATGTGATCCTGAGTGAATATGTGAGCGACGTTTCCGTTGTGAGCGAGTGACAGCGACGTTTCCGTGTGAGAGAGAGTGACAGCGACGTTTCGTGTGAGAGTGACAGCGACGTTTCCGTGTGAGAGAGTGACAGCGACGTTTCCGTGTGAGAGAGTGACAGCGACGTTTCCGTGTGAGAGAGTGACAGCGACGTTTCCGTGTGAGAGAGTGACAGCGACGTTTCCGTGTGAGAGAGTGACAGCGACGTTTCCGTGTGAGAGAGTGACAGCGACGTTTCCGTGTGAGAGAGTGACAGCGACGTTTCCGTGTGAGAGAGTGACAGCGATGTTTCCTTGTGAGAGAGTGACAGCGACGTTTCCATGTGAGAGAGTGACAGCGATGTTTCCGTGTGAGAGAGTGACAGCGACGTTTCCATGTGAGAGAGTGACAGCGACGTTTCCGTATGAGAGAGTGATGAGCGTGACTGTGTTTATGGAGATGGGGGTTTTAATAGCAGCTGCAGTTCTGCAGTTTGAGCATGCCCAGTGAAATCAGAGTGAAATACGGGGCAGTGTGCAGCTCAGAGTGGCTGTGGGGGAGGGAGTTGTGTTTCTCACTCGAACCCTGGCGGAAAGAAGTGTTTGTGCCTGAGCTGTGGGATCGTTTTTGTAAGGAAGGCAAGCGTCAACTTTTTTGGAACCGTTTGCCTGTGTGTAAAATGCTAGTGCATGCTTATAAGCAAACCTTAGGTGACCTTAGGCTGTAGAAATGTAAACAAAAGATGGAGAGAAAAAATCTCGCTGTTTTTGTAATTTTTGAATCGGATCTTTAGTTGTGTGATGTAGTGCCGCACATTGGTTGAGACGGAACAATCAAAATATCAAAATTTAGTGTGACGTCCTTCCGTCTCATTCTGCCCCCCTCAGTCTCTAATTCCCCCCCCCCCCCCCCCCCCCCCCCCCCCCCCCCCCCCCCACATTGAAGCTGGTCAGTTGAGGTGTTTTTTTTATCAGCAGTGTCCTTCCGATCAGAGTCCCACGCCGACGGCCCACGCAAAACACAAACAAGAACGGCGGGACTTTGTAAAATAAAAACAAGGCCAGGTTAAAACCTAGTATACGGCTGGACCTAACACATGTGATCCGGCCGACCAATGGTGTGACTTCATACCTCGGTCGACCAATGATGTAACTTCATCACTCACTCACTCAGTCAGTCACAGACATTCGTGTTTGTAGGGCTGGCCCTGCTGTTGCAGTCCAGCCAAAAATAATTTTCTTTTCTACCCCCAGTTTGGAACTCAGGTCTGGCCCATCGCTGTGAGTGCATATTGTACAGATACAGGCCAGATAACTGATCATACAGGTACAGATAAGGTTCCTAATCCCCAGGGGAAATTGGGCATGACAGTAGCATACCGCTCTCACTGTATAACGGTAAACGCTCAGCGGGAAACACTGTATACAAGTACATACAGAAGTGTGTGTGTGGGAGTGGGGCTGTATGTGGGAGGGGGAACTGTATGTACATGCACGAGAAAATGACAGGAGTGTAAAATAAAAGCTCTGTGTTGGTGCACTTCATGCTGAGCTGTGCAGTCTCTGCTGCAGGCACCGTCTTCATTAGGTGGGGGTGGGGGGTGTGCCGGATTGGCCCGAGGAGATCCTGTAGGGCAGTGAAGTGGGGAATACCCTCCTGATTCGATTGGCCCCCCTCCCCTATCCCCCCATTGGGCAGTGGCCCGTGAGACTCCTGCGTAGTCCTCTGCAGTGGACAGGGTTCATTCTGGACCATGGAACACCCATTTTCAGGGTCATAATTCACCCTCTGTTTTAATCAGGATATGTTTATTTTATGTCTGTTGCAGTTATCTGCTTATTTTTTACGGGTAGAACAGTACGCCGTTCTTCCTTTGCCAGATCAGTTTAGGGCAATTCCATGGTAACAGAATGATGTTCAGAGGCACATTTTAAACTGTGCCAGTGTGCACTGCCAGGAATTCTGACTGCAGTGTCAAACAGCGCACACAGATTTATGCACATCAATATTCACAATCATTAAAAATGTTGTTTGGTAGTTCGTTTATATTACTAGGCTTGAGTAAAGTAGTAGTAGTATAATGGGTAGGGAACTGGTCTTGTAGCCGTGAGGTCACAGGTTTCATTCCCAAGTAGGACACTGCTGTTGTATTGTTGAGCAAGGTACTTAACCTGCATTGCTTCAGTATAGGCCTATATCCATCTGTATAAATGGATTCAGTGTAAAATGCGATGTCACGCGTGTCAATCGCTCTGAGTAAGAGCGTCTGCTTAAAGCCTGTCATGTGATTCACATTGTGCATATCGTGAAACGGCGTAGCTGCTGGGTAGTCTGTGGTAATTCAGAGTGCAGCATGACCCAACTGCCGCTCCATTACCACTGTTGGGTTGAACTCTTAAGGAGGGAAGTTTTTATCCCCATCCCAGAATGCTCTTGGCGCCAGTGGATTTTTCCAAAGCCCATTCCTACTCAGGCGCACCTAACCGAGCGCCCAAACTGCCCACACACACACCACCATTCCCCAAACCTTATTCACCGGGCGCGATTGCCTCACTCTTGTGTCGAGGCACGCTTCTCGCCCACTCTTATCAATTAAATCAATTGTTGTGGCATTCCGTCGAACGCCTGACCTCCCGTTCTGCACCCAAATGCATTCTGTAATGTAATTCTGTTGGCCTAAATTGTGAAATACAGTTACGGTTTCAAACTGAATCTTTTTTTTTTTTTTTTTTTTTTCTTTTTTTTTCATTTTTTTGTAGACTAATGTTTAGAACACTTGAAGGGACAGGTGGGAGGGGGTTCTTTTGGAGAGGGGTATCTTTCGAATGTATGATTGTAGTTTAAAAGTGTGTTAGAGAGAACTGCCACAACTTCCAACAGCCGTGGTCCGACTGATATTAACCGGGTGTGGGGTCACAAAATGTGATTAGAATGTTCTTAACAGAACATTCTGATGCCGATGTCACAATCACTGCTGGTGACTGAAAGCAGTGGAGTTCCAGAACACTGACTCTGATTTTGGGGAAAAGAAGAAAAAAAAAAACATACCAAAAAACCTACTCTTCAAAGGGTTAAACAAATTGCAGTTAGTTGAATCTGCTTGGTGTTGTCTTTGACACCGTAGTGCTGACGGTGTTAAGCTTTTTATTGTTTGTCCTTTGTGAGCTTGTGAGTTTGCTCACCTCTGTAGCATGCTGACCTTGTTAGAATGTAAACATCCAGTCTGTGACTGGCTTGAAGATGTTTCATTTTTAAGGGTTAGCTGATAGGCTTGCGAAGAATCTGGGAATCGTAGTTTAGACAAACAATCAAGAAGAATCTTCCAGAAGCCCTCATGAAGTCTGGATCCAGAACCATCCCCACATCAACACCGCCCCCGCTATGTACCAACCCGGATCAGCAGTCTTGTAAATAAAGTTTCTGTGATGTGCAGTGCTGGTCAAACGTCAGCAGTGATTGACAGAATGCAGCCAACCCCAGTGGACGTTCTGTTCATGTTGAAGGTTCCAGGAGCAGTTCCACACCCACAGTCCTCACACTGAGCTGTAGTTATAGTTACAGTTATACGGTTCCAGTTTCTGCACTCGCCCCCCCCCCCCCCCCCCATCCCCGTACTGCTGTGCTCTGTGGAAATGGAGAGCATTGTGCCATGACATTAGGCATGGGTGACTGTGGATGGGTCCTACTTACCCTGCTAATAGGCGATTTGCTCTTTACACGTTATTCAGTGTTTTATTGTAAAAAGGTAAGAGGACGTGGTAATTTTATATTACATAACCAGGCTGCAGCTCACAGCGTTTTAGCGTTGGCTGTTTTTTATGATTTGGCCTGATGGTAACAGGCTGGCCTCGATGTGTTAAACAGGGCGTACCCTCCAGTTGGATTTCTGGCTGCCCGTCCTGCATTTTGGGGGCTTTCGCTCCCAATTTTCGGATAATTAATGTTCCTGGGAGCAGAGTGCTCGTGTGAGTTGCAGAAAGTTAATCTCGGCTGCGTGTTTGCGTGTTGGTGGCTGCAGTTCAGCCGAGAAACGGTCTCATCGCTCGGGCTGCGCCGGGATGACATTTAACTGGTGTGAAAACAAGTCCTTTTCTCAGTTTCACTCCGAAGCGATCCAGCAGAGCGCTGTTTAATACCATTTGAGTGGCAGGTTACATGTGAGAGAGCAGGAGCTCAGAGCTTGTGTGGGCTGGATTGGACAGCATGTTATTTTTCTGTCTGTTAAAGTAACAACCATTAGGGAATGAGGCTTTATATCTTCGATGTGAACATCCCAAATTTACATATTTGTGTACCATCTTATTATGTGTAGCTATCTATGCACTCTCCCAGTTTAAGCAGACACGTTATTGTTGAGAACCTGAGCGCGTATGCACGCGCACACACACACACACACACACACACATACACACAAGCGCACACATGTACACATGCAAGCACACACACACACACACACATATACACACACGCGCACACATGTACACATGCAAGCGCACACGCACACACACACACACACACACACACACACACAAGCGCACACGTACACATGCAAGCACACGCGCGTACGCACACACACACACACATATATACACACAAGCGTACACATGCACGCACACACACACACACACGCACATATGCACACAAGCGCACACATGTACACACGCACGGACACACATACACACATATGCACACAAGCGCACACATGTACACACGCACGACCACACACACACACACACACACACAGCTCTGCGTAGAGCACTCTGCTGTGGCAGAGGACCATCACCTCCCACACACACTGAGCGTAGTTGCATGCCAAGAATAAATGCATCTCTCACAGATACTACATTTCTTTTTCTGCTTCAAACGTGGTTACTTTAACTGCGAACCCCGTCGGGTTAACTCTGAACAGGCTTCGAACTGATTACACAACCGAATCAGCCATATGATCCATATTACACAATGCGCAGAATACTCTCTGAGATATCCGATACCCTGAGAAATGTATCCTTTCTGTTTTTACGCGAACCGTATAGTTTGACAGGGACGGGAATGCGTGCTATCGCATCGCAGCTCACAAGTTACATTTTGTCTTTAAAAATTTGACTCGCAAGTGAGAGATTATGGAATTTCCATCCCTTGCTTTTTGTGCTAATGAGCCTAATCTGCCAAGCTGACTGTAGGTCTCATCACTGGCTGTAAGTCTCATAGCTGACTGTAGGTCTCATCGCGGTGGGTATGGAACAGAAACTGGCTGCAACATTATCAGTAGTCTCGGACTTCCAAGCTGCAGAGCAAAGTGAAGCTTGATGCACCTTGCTAGGCTATATCTGTTTTTACATTGTGTTTTTTTTTTCTTCTTCAGCATCTGAAAAGGCTCCCAGACTGGCTGTTAACACCTTGTTTTTTACTCTGTGTTGGGCTACTCTGATAATTCAAGAACAGGCAAAAGACGCTGGAGGAATTTTAAAAATGCCTTTATCTGGGGTGTATGTATGAGTCGCTGCTTTAAAAAAAAAAAAGAGAATAAATATAGCTGCAAGCAGTGATTAATGGGGTCAAGAGAATGTCCACACTGAAGCCATTGCATATGCAGCCTTGTGCCAAATCAGTTCCAAGTGTTCTGTACGGGTGTTGGCCACCCGTCTGCAGCATAATAAGTCTTTGGGGAGGGGGGGGCGGGGGGGGAGCAGATCATTTGGTTTCAAAATGTAGCTGTTTAGCACCCCCCCCCAGACCCCCTTATACAGCCAGACCAGCTGATATGACCATTTGCAGGTAAGTTCTATGAGCATCGATGTGCGTACACATGGAGCTGATGAATGTCTTCAGCTGTTTCTGTAATTCATGGCAGCGCTTACTTTCGTGCGACCATATTTGCTTATTGGCCTTTTCTAAACAATGGAAATATTATGCATACCAGACGCGGATAGACTCAAGAGGGCCACCAGGTTATTGAAGTGTTTTGGCCCACAACCAATTTGTTGCGGCTAAATTTGAAATGGCAAAATGAAAATAATATAGAAATATAAATCTAAAACAATGTTTCAATAGAATATATTTTATGGCGTGCAAGTACAACCAGACCAAAATATTCATATTGATTTTATATCCCGTACGAAGTGCAAACGTTTTTCAGATGTCCTAAATGCCACCAACTGCACGGGAACCGGTACTTTCCACGAATGAAACTGAAACCGTCTTCATTTCACGAAAGTGCTTTGAGTCTTTCCCTTGTGGACCACTCTGTTGCTGGAGTAGCTTGATAATCTGATGTCTGCTCTGTAGAGTCAAGTTTGCTCGTTTTGAAATATTGATCATGTGTCCTTTAACCTACCTCTGTACTGTCTAATTGCAGGTTTATTGTCTAATTTTGGCATGTTGGACAGCTGACAGCAGCACCATTGTTGTGCTGTGTGCTCTTTCCAAGGGCTATTGTTAGGCGATTAACCGAAACTAATAATGAATATTTTTTGAACGCAGTAACAATCGTTGCTGCTGTGTTTGGCATCGGCATTCTTTTGGCCCATGTTTTTTCTCTTTTAGTGCTCGAAATTTCAGAGGCCTCGTGAAAATGCTTCTGGGGAAAAAAACATCACTTCTACCAAATGGGTGTTCATTTAACAGCCAATCAGAAGCACAGTCTTGCAGCTTCAGTGTTATCGACAGAAACGCGTCACATGATCACATTAGGGGTGAAACGGGAAATGATCCGATCCAATCAATACAACGTAAAAAAATATATCCGTATCGTTATTAATCATAGCAAAATATTTATGTTGATGTCTATAATCTTACGGCGGTCTCTATAAGGTGGAATTTGTTCATTCAAAAGTGTGCACGCGTGCAACTGTTCAAACAGTCAGCCTCGTCGCTTGTCTGAAGTGCACTAAAATTATTAATAGTAGTAGTGGTAATAGTAGCAGTTGTAGTAGCAGTAGTGCTGGTGGTAGTATTAGTAGTAGTAGTAGTTGTGTAGTAGTAGTTGTAGTAGTAGTCTTGGTAATCATATTAGTTGTAGTAAGACCGACAGTCTAGTGGAATTTAAGTGGTCCAAGTTTTCAGTTTTAATTTATCATTTATTTTTTTATTATTTTGGTACGAGCGCTCTCTCCAGCTGCAGTGGAGGCCTGGCTGAGCTCCGGGCCATTTTAGCGCTGATACCACGAGGCCTGGAGGTCCCTGCCCCCCCCCCCCCCCCCCCCCACGCCACCGCCGCTGAAACAGTGTGGGAGTTAAAGTAAACTCCCCCCCCCCCCCCCCCCCCCCCCCCCCCCCGTTTGAGACGAAGCGTTCGCTAGCGAGGGGCCGCGTTTTCAAAATAAAAAAGACCAGCTGGACATAATAGGAGCGCTGGGTTGCCTTGGCGACGGGGTCGGCCTGCAGAAGAATGCCACAGAGAGGGCAAGGGGACTGTGTGTGTGTGTGTGTGTGTGTGTGTGTATGTGTGTGTGTGACATCACGGGCTTCGGGATCTCTTACTGTGTGTGTGTCACATCACGGGCTTCGGGATCTCTTAATGTGTGTGTGTGTGTGTGTGTCACATCACAGGCTTCTGGATCTCTTACTGTGTGTGTGTGTGTGTGTGTGTGTGTGTCACATCATGGGCTTCTGGATCTCTGGGGGATGGTGGTGGGGTGTGTGTGTATGTGTTGGGGAGTGTATGCTTTGGGGGTGGTGATGGGGGAGGTGTGTGTGTGTGTTGGGTGCTGGTTTGCTTGTGTGTGTTTTAGGGTGTGGAGTGTGTGTGTTGATGCCACTCATGTGACTTAATCCTTGAAGTTTGTTCTAAAATTTGAAATGTCAACTTGTGCACCTTTTAAAATAATGAGCATCAATTTATTAGGACCTCATGGTGCAGGTATGAGATATAAATCTGTGTAATGTGAGTTCACAAACTTGTTGTGCGTCAGATATCCTAATGAAATTGTGTATTATTTGGTTTGCGTAGCTCTGAATGTGAATGATTTTTTTTGCTTTACATCTGTGAGCCCATTACAATGGACTAATACAGACGTTGAAAAATGGGACAGTTCTTGTGTCTTCCAAAAAGCTTTTCAAGTGAAGTCCCCGAGTTTTCTGCTTCCAGTGTGAGATGTTATCATTTATTCGCTCACTGATGTGTTATAG